>VZRX01018950.1:17481-31189 GCA_013398075.1 Notiomystis cincta | reverse complement strand
AATGAATAGTTTAAATTTCTTTTTCTTAAATACCTATCTCATCTACCTCCAGGCATCTTCTTACTGGTTAAAATGCCAAGACTGAAAAAGTCATTAATCATTTCTAAAATTACCTGCAAAGTACAAACTGCAATTTATTACACTGTCTGTAAGTAAGAATCTATATTTCATTTTCTGCCTTTTTATCACTTCAAATTTTGGATGTTCCTTGATTCTATACTAAGCAAAACTTTTTCCTCTTCCATTCACAGAGCCAGCATTTATTTTGACTGTTAATAATTTNTTAATTTTATAGTTTTAAATTAGCAATCAGCTTCTATGGCTGAGGGCTAGCTTATTCCTTTGACATTGGCTAGTAAAAATCCTTGGAACATAAATATATGCAATAAGCCAATAACTCTGCCTGCCTTTCTGCTGCTCTTGAGGGTATCTCAGTTCTGGCAAACAGACGGGTAATGGGAATTAGAAGGAAGGGAAAAAAACAGCAATAAAAATATAAATCACAAAAGGAAGGAAATCCATTTGGTCCTTGGCAGCAAAGACACCACTCAGCTAATCCATGCTGAGTGCAATCCAATACTCCTTTATATAATCCTGTTCTTGTGGAAGAAAATTAAAGTTTAATGCAATAAAGGCTGACACAAATCACTTTTGTTGCCCAGAAGCAGATTAAAGAACAGTTAAAATCATACAAATCTAATTTATTTTCTGTTGTTGTTGTTGTTTTATTTTATCCAGTGACATATTTATTCTTTAATTCACAGCATCAGTTTTTGATTATTAAGCATATATTTCCAATGTAAGAAAGATTTTGTGAATCAAAGAAAGGAAAAGAAAATAGTGACAGCCAAGAAATTATTGGTTTTTAAATGGTATGTGTTAAGGTTCTTTCAAAATTCCATAAATTTTTCATAAATTCATATGGGTCCTTACCTTTAATCAATCTGTGTCCAGGGGACTTTAAAATAAGCATAAAGGAAGTGGAGTGCTCTCATTCATAATCGGAGCTGTACAGGTCACTGCCATCAACTCACACTCTTGGTACATACAAATTTGTTGTTCTGCAACATGTTACACCTCTGTCAACAGTGGACAAACTGAGAATTTCTACAAGAGAGACAACAATGTAAGAGAATTGTGACCCTGATATTCCATTTTATTACTCCAGCCATCAGCCTCAACATGCCCTTCATCAGCCAATTGGACTGAAAAAACCCCAACAAAACAAAACAAGGTGAAAACAAACCCTGGGCATATTATGCTCCATACAATACATTCTTTCATGACAGGAAAGGTTACAATTTATCTGCAATGTTGATCAGACTTATGACTGTGTTGAAATAGGATCAGGTTTTTCATTTTCTTTGCCTTTGTCCCCAGCTCCAACACATCCTCTCTCACAAATTCCTTTGGGAAATTTCCCTTCCTACACTACATATTGGTGATACAACATAACTGCAGACATATGTGGAGAGAATGCAGGAGACCGTGCACAGTTATCATTTTTCCCAGTAGAGCTATCAGAATATTACCCAAGGCACTAGAGAAGTTTGTGAAATACAATATAGAAGTGGAAATGTTGCATAATTTCTGTCCTTCACCAGTATTTTTGCAGTAATATCTCTGCAGGTGTATTCTTGGAGAAGGAAGGGTTACTTTTGAACAGAACTGGAGTTAAAAGCATACCTTAAAAACACAAAAATACCTACTTCATTTTCATTGTATTATACTGTCTTCACTCAGATTGTAGATAAGGAAAAGCCAACACCTCATGCCTCATTATCATTAGATTTAAGGGATTGTCCAGAACAGGTTCAAGAGCAAGCTACTTGCTCTGGAAATGCCACTTTGCCAGGAAGAAGAGAAAGGAAACAGATCACAAAACCCTACAAAACATGATATCCTAGGAGTACTCTATAGGAAGAAAATAAAGTTAGAAAAGTTTTATTGTGTCTCAGTGACACTCAGCTAACTCTTTGACAGAAATTATTTCATATCATCTTGACATATGTTCTTGCCTTACATCTGTTCTTACCTATGGTGAGAGTTTATCCCAATCAGCTGCAGCAGCGAGGCCAAAGCAAAAAAGGCAACTTAAGAACCATCTCCTTTCTGAATTTCTACATGCATGCCTATTTAAAACTGGGTTTCTCAGGCAGCTTTACTCATACTTTTTTTTTTTAAATCTGTTTTAAAAGGACACAGCATGAAATTCAGTGCCTTTCTGTTGTGGTTTTGTTTTTCTTTCCTTTTCAAAGCAGTGATTCTTATTTTTGGCATGTGAAAGCAAGTCTATAGAGAGTATATGGCAAGATTTGTATACATTTAGGAGGACATGATTCTAACAACCAATTTTTAGTTAAAGACAGTGCACTTTAAAAGACCAGAATATTTCCAGCACAGAAAATACTAGAGTCTTATTTTCCCTATTTACTTTTTTTGTATACATGTGAAGAATGCCACAACAGCACATTTTATGACCATACTATACTGTGATTTCCTCTAATTATATGAGATCAATCAACAGTGACGAAACTCAGCCTCTGGCCTCTGGAGTGCTATTGGATATGTAGGTCAAGTCCTGTTTTGCCAGACCACTTGTATTGGTTTCCTGTGCTTGGTGGAAAAATACTAAATGCAAAAGTGGGGGATGGGGGTTGTGTTTGTGTGTGTGTGTGTATTTCTATCTGTGAATATCTACTTCTTAATCTCTTCTTGCCTGCCAGCCTTCAACTGCAAATGTCATCATCATGAAGACAGTAGTTGAATCCAACAGGTGGGGCAATAAACCATGCTATTTCTAGCAGGTTGAATTGTAGGGGTTGTGCTGGGATACTTTTCAGTACAAACATGTTTTCACTTGATGTCAACATCAAGACCACTGACTAAATTTTTACTCCAAGTCCACATGAACTTGGGTGTAAAGTTCCCACTCTAATACACGTTATGACCTTTCAGGTGCCTAAACCTCTGACCTATATCATTCCCATCTTTGCTGGTTCAGCTGCCACATGGTGACAACCTGCTAGACTCTCTGTCTGGTCTAACAGTGATTTACTGCACAGTAGAATTAAAGTATTAGTACAGTGTTCCTGTCCACCCAACCTGAAAGGGCTTTTTAGATGGTTGTGGGAGAGGCTCCCTGGAGGAAATTGCAATATACAGGGATTTGTTGTGAGCCTATTATTGCCTAGTGCTAAGACAGTTCATAAATTTACATCTATGACATCTATGCTCCAAATTTTTTCATTACAGCTCTTCCTTATGACAATTTACTAGCTGTATTCCTCAATAAAAAGGTAGTCTGCAACTGAAAAGCAAGACACAGACCTTATTTCACTTACAATCTTTTCCTGATTCTAAAGTATATATCTATAAGTTAGGAAAACAGATCTAATTAAAAGACAAAGTATATTTTTAAGACTCTAAATTAGCATCTCATTTAGATCTCAATTGCTTTGCTGTCAACTAATTTATTTTGCATCCATACCAAATTAAGGATAAAAGGACCAAAATGTGCCTGGCTTTCTTTTCAAAGTACTACTACTACTACTACTACTACTACACATCTTTATTCTATAAAACAGAACATTTATAAAAGTTATTCTATTAAATAATCAAGTACTGAGGCTCAGCTTCTTTAAAAACAATCACCTTTCATTCTAAGATCCGATCATTGTTACTGCTTTAATATGGCTATCAAAATGTCATTAGTACTTGCATGTAAGGTAGCAAAAGACAAAACCAATATGCTCTAGCTGTAGACAGCTTTTTCTGAACACTGCAAATACAAAAATGGTGAATTTGGAGAAATAGGGGAGTAAAAAAAGGGTTAAACCAGAGATTCAGAAGAATGAAATTAACCTGCAAATATTCCAGAACAAATTTCTAGTAAGTTTTGTTAGATGAAATATTTTTCTCTTCTAATTGGATAGGAACCACAGTAATTTCAATGTATGCTAAGGGTTATACCTTCTTTTCTTTTTGCTGTTGCAAACATTCAGGGCTTTTTTCTGGAATTTTACATTGAATTATTATCTCAATACATGCAGTATTTTTAAATAAAACTTTATATATTGTTTGCTACTGAAGCTAGATGCCACTTCTTAATTATATAATTAATTTAATTCCTTTACATTTACTTCATTTTGTAAGACTCTGAAGACAAAAGCATCTATTTAAGTAAATAATTTATGCTTTCCTGGCAAAATTAATGTCTTTTTTCCCTTTGTTTCAATTACTTCTGTCTTAAAATTTTCTGTGCTGCTAAGATATTAGTGTGTTCCTCTGGAATGGATTATATACTTTTTTGCCAAAAATCATGTTAAATTAAAAATAGAACCTATGTTTGGGCAAGTTTAACTATCATTTCCATTGATGTCAGTGGCAAGATTTTTGCTGAATTTGTTGAAAAAAAAAATTAAAAATCATAACCATATAGTGAAAACGTTTTTGTACTACTAATCTTTCCCTTTGATAAGGGCAAATCCTTAAAAAATCAGAATAATCAGAAAACTAATAGAAAAATCCCCATGAAACATAATAAATCAACTCAAAAACTTACTATATGGCAGACTATCTGCACAAGCCTCATTTGCTTTCAGCTTTAAAATAGGCATAAGTGTCTGTGCAGTCCTTTACTGCAAAGTCACGTTGACTTCAGTGGCATCAGTGCTGTCTAACAGAGTGTGGTGAGGAAAAACTCTGGAAATTCTATATCAAACAAGCTGCAGGGACTGTCTTCTCCAGTTTGTAGGCAGCCTGCCACATGGTTATAAATGACATGAAAGTTTTCAGGTGTGAGAGCCAAAATGTGTCTGCTACTCCAGCCATTATCTCCTGAATTCTCTTTCTCCCCCTTTTCCACATCTCAAACATAAAAGCCTTACCAAGTCCCTGGCTTCCTGCTGACAAATATAAAATGATTTTGCATGTTGTTATTTGAGACTTCTGCAGGACAATGATAAGCTGAAAATGTAGGGATTTCTCAAATATAGCAAATATTTTTTAAAGCTCAACAATAACTGATAATGTAACAACATAAATTGATTTCAGCTCATGTATTTTATAAATAAGAGAGCACATACTTGTAGAAGGCCACTAAAAATATGAGGATAGAGTACTGATTGGATGCCAGTCTTACATCTGTGTGACTATGTGACTTCCTCATTTCCTTGTGGCTCTGATCTCCAACACCAGAAGCCCTGAGCAGCTCATCGCACACTAGATTAGAGTGACCTCAAATTCAGTGTCCCCCTCACAGTGAGTGTGCAAAGTCATCCATTCACCAATATGAAAATCTCACCAATGAAAGCTTAAAATGCCATCCATGCTCTCACAGGAGCTTACAGTACCCAGAAAAAAAAAGCTCTGAACAGCCCCTCAAATCTCAGACAAACAGTGGAGAATGGCTTTTTGCTGGAGACAGCAGGAGCATGGCAGCACCTGCTGTTTAGGCCCACTCAAGTGCATTCCAAAATTGGCTGTTTCTCAAAGGCAGTTTTACTGACTAATCCCATGCCAAAAAACGTATTTTAACTAAGAGGTACTGGTAAGGAACATGGGGAAGAATTCAGAGAAAGAACATTGTTTTATGTCTGTTGAACCACATTTTGTACTCTAGTTGTGCTGTATTCTTATTTTAGAACATAAACATTCCTTATATGCTCAACCAATTCTGTTCATTCATTTTTGGGAGATTATCCTGAAATCTACATTGGTTTTGGAACTGAGCCTCTGCTAAATAGAATAAATTTGGCACATTTGTGGTATAAATCTTAAAACAATAATTGTGACTTTTTAATCAAGGCCTGACACAGTACTTTTGGCTATTTAAACTATGCCAGTAGCACCAGCTCAGGTACAGTGTTACAATAATGCAATAACAATACTTCCCTATAGTGCAGAGGCAAAACCAGAGCACAATAGTCTTTGAACATATTCTTTGAAATGATGGAGACATGATAAACTGTAATGTAATGCATTGAACTCTATCAGTTCCACTAGGTGAACAAAAGAGGCGTTTTTAAGGTAAATATTGCCTATTGTTGCTTTTTCTTCACATCTTAACTTTCCCCCAAATCCAGTAGGTTTTCTAGTCTGCTTTTCCATAAACTTGAGTGTTCAGTAGCAATGCAGATATACAAAGGTACAACAGACACAGTCTCCATCAGTCATCCTGTATTCTTTACTCACAACCATAAAGAAGACCCTGAAAATTTAAGCATTAATAGACAAAATCTTTGTTCAGCTGCTTAAATACATTGACACCACAGACTTCATGGGTGTAAAATATTCCAGCTGTAGCTGCTCTTCTTCAATAGCCAATAATTTTAACTAATACTGCTGATGTAACTCTTTCTTCTGGGTTTTTGTTGACAGAACTTCTAGTTAGAAATTGCACTTTACAGCACCCTTGATCAACACAGTTATATTGGCAGTGTTTATGGTATAGGCATAGTCTTTAGTTTCTGGTTCAAACTGGAATCTCTTTGCTCTGTTGTGACTGTGAACCTGAAAATTAGATAAAGCTCATTAGCCAGTTTCCATCAAGACACCAAAAATAAACCAAGAGAAAACCATCAGATGATTAATCCAATCTGCTACCAAAATGTTTCTGGTACAATCCCAGAGTTATTTGAGACCTGACCTCTACTTTTACAATGTGTTTGCACGTACTGCAACATTTTGTTTCTTTACTGCATGTTTATCTTGGCTCAGTGTTGATAAACAGACCCTTGTGCTGTGAAAAAAAAAGAAAAGAAAAGAAAAAGATTGCTTAAAATACGTATTTCTTAAAATTGCTTAAAATACGTATGCGAAATACATCTGCTTTAATCCATATTTCAGAGAGAAACAGAATGTAATATGCTGAGTTATGAATACCTGGCCAGGGCCCAAATGGCTATTAACCAAATAGATTACCAAGGATGAAATTAGGGGAAAAAAATCCCAACCCTTGGGGAAAAAAAATCAGCAATTTAGAAATAGATGTTTTGTGAACTGTCAGGTATAAGGGTTTTGTGAGGTATTTTAAACAAAGAGCTTGATTTAAGGTCCCAGTTCAACTCCTCAGGAATTTTTTATCAGGCTCAAAGTTGTTGCAATAATAAACATTCTTGTCTACTGCTTTTTGTGTGCACAATACACAATGTTTTGAACAGATCTTTTAAAGTGAGATTGATAGGTCAGGACATGTCTCCCTTGTTATTTCATAAATGGGCCACCAGACCATTTCAACAAATCCCTTACTGAAAGTCGGCATAGAAGGGCCTGTTCTAGCAGAGCTCAGCTTAGTGAACTCCAGTTCACAGAAAGAAGGACAGCAGACATACAAACCCATACAATTTAAGTAAAATTTTTCACTAGCCAAACTTGCAGATAGGATATGACCAGCAAATAACTGAACATAAGAATGCAATATTTTTAACAGCACGGTATGCCAGAAGCAAGAAAATGGTACTTTAATGTCCTTTGATTACTTAAAATGCATTATTTTCCATTGTGAGGTTCTCTGCCTCTGAACTGCAAAACTTCAGGAAATTACTTCTCTACTTCATGGACATAAATACAAGCATATTCTTTGTGTCAAATGTATTCAGACTACACCTGTGGAAAGAGAAGGACCTTATCAGATACTGAACAATCTTTCAAATTGAAGAATTTCAGCCAAGAACCTCAATTATAACCTGATGTGATAAGACAGAGAGGCAATAAAGTTACAGACAACAGCTAAAATAATTTGGTAAAGAGCTGTTGCAACCCTGGGGTAATCAAATGAACACATTACAACAAATGGGGACAGTGATTCCATGTAACTGATTATAGCAAAGTTTGCTACATTTCTAAGAATGTGTCACCTGTGACATACTGTTGTTAAATTTCAATCTTCTATAGCAACCTAAACTGTAATTATAATATCTTTTCATTTTAGTCCAGAGGATATTCCACAAAATCATCCTATCCTAAAGAACTACATAAATCTCATTAATCTCTAAGTTGTAAATAGCGGTATATAAACAGAACAATGAAGAAACCTGGTGAAAACAGCAGAAAAATCTACTGCCAGGCCTTGTATAAGAATGTAACCACTTGGCATGAGCTTAACTCTGGCTGCTGCTGAAGTCAATGAAAAAAGCTATTTTTAAAAAACTCCCACCCCAGAGTTCATGGGTTGTGAGGCCTTATATTCAGATTTCTACAAGTTACTTTAAAAATTGTTAAAAAAAAATCCAAAGGTGGGTGTTTGTTTTTGTTGGGTTTTTTTTTGTTCAGTTGGTTATGTTTGGGGTTTTTTTAAAGGGGAGGAAAGAAGTTAAAAACAATGTGCCAGAGAACACTAAAACACCATAAACTATGTAATATTTCTTCCAAGCTGATGGGGTGTAACTGAAGTACTGCTTAATCATTTTGACAGCATGGGACAAGGAATCTCTATTAACAACAGTTATTTGAAAACAAGTATCCAGAGTCTCTTTTAAAGTTCCTGAATTGATAGAAGTTACTGAATTGATGCAATCTTTACTCTTCTAATTTAGAGTCTAACAAACATATTGCAGAGAAATAGACTCCAAATAATCAACAGAGAAGAAGAGAGAGAGATTGCGATGAGCAAATACACTTCAGGCCTAAGAAATCTCCATTTTCTTTCTAAGACTTGCTAGAGTTTTGAAGTCATAAAGCCATGAAGAAGGGCTGTTCTGTTTTTCTAGCCATGAAATCTCCACATTAGTTCTTTCAACAGGAAATGATTTCTGATCATGACATAAACTTAACCTGCCATCTATTGTGCAATACTGTATGGAGCATGAACTTGGATTTCAAATTCTGTAAAAGTTAACACATGTTATATCAATAAAACCATACTGGCTAATTTTGTAGTTCTCACCCAGACAAAAGACAACAAAAGCTGAAGTGAGCAACACCTAAGTAAAGGCTACAGGATTTGGCAACTTTAACCTTACTTTTTTTTCCCCTAGAAAAACCAAAGCAAACAGATTTTATTTGATTTTATACAAGGTGTGGGAAGGAACAAAGAAAGAACCAGGAAGAAAAAGAAATTTAATTTAAGGAAATAATTATTCTTATCCTTTCTTCATAGGCCCACACTTCACAAATTCCACACATCCAGGGAATCAATGATAAGGGTGAGGGTGAAGTTCCTGGGAGACTCCGGGATATAGAAGTGGTCAGGAGGTTTCTTATGAAGTTCATTCCTTACCTATTATAGTGATGAAACTGGAGTCTCACAGGTCCTTGTTCAATACCACAATAAGGAAAAAGACCATCAGTGTGCACTTCCCAAAGCACAGCCAAGCTTACCTGTGCCTGTTGGGCAGAAGTCTGAGCTTGAGACTACACTTTATTGCCAAACAAACTAAAATTCTGGTATTGGTCTGCCACTTCCACTCTAATAATCTTCAGTGTTAAAATAAAAATGAGATCTTTCTTTCAAATGAGTTTCAAGGAAGAGGTTTCCTGAACATGAAATAGCTAATCAAGAAGAAAATATATTTAGTAATTTATAAAATGGTAAGTTTCACTGTAAGACATATAATACCAGTGATTTATTAAGCAATATTATTCTCATGATTGTAGTGCTGTATTATTCTTATATTGTCAGGCAATCTGTAGAAATTTGTTCTGCTTCAGGTAATCCTTACCCTTGCCATACAACCATTGTTATGTACATTTTTCTTATTATGGTAAGTACTTTGATCTCTCAGAAAATGTTCAGCATCTTATAAACTGTAACATAAAACCCATGCAGAGCAACAGGAGGACTGAAAAGATCATAGCAATCACAACTGTAATTCTCAGACAACCCCAAAATGCACAATGGAAAAATAAGGGTGGAGGGGACAAGACTTCTTTTGATTGTCAGTAGAGATTTAAAATCTTTTAAGTATCAGATTATTTTCTCTTTCAGAGATGTCCCTTGAAGATCTGATTTTTGCAATCATCATAAGCCAGATTCAAGTAAAATAGTTCCTCTGTGATAAAAAAGCAGCCTTTACAATTCAGAACTCTTCTTCCAGAGAGCACTAACCACAACCCACATTACTGAGAATATACCTAACCAAGCACAGTCATGAATTCATAAAGCCTGTATTTCAGTGCCTTTAACATTACATTCTGCAGACAGTTATCAATTTGAAGCACAAAGTTTGTGTGATTTATTGTTAGCTGTAGGTCAGCCTTTTCTATTAATACAATAGATGTGTATTGTCATAGAGAAGAAGCTCAAAGTGTAGCCAAGATTTGGATGTGTGAGGTCCCTAAGAACTAGCCCAGTACCTCAGCCATTCTTCCACTATTTCATTCATTTTCTTTCTGACAAAAGAAAAAAGCATTATTCCTCACTGCAATGCATGAAAAATAGGTTGGCCCAGTTTGAGCAGGAATCTCAGATCTAAAGTAGTTTTCAGAAAAGTAAAACTTGTTATAAGGTGGCAATCCGCTTCACTGTTGTGCAAAAAAAAGCTTTGACTAGAGAGAAGGCAGGATTTCTCTGGGCTTGTAGTCTATCACAGTCTGGGCTTGTTGGATACATGTTTTGGGTTTTCCTTTGGAGGGCTATTTCTTTCTTCCCTCTCTTCCAGCTCCCTGAGTTTCCCCTCCCTTTTGGTGTCTCTCATCATTTCACTATCAGTAGGTATATCGAAACCCTGTCCTTCACACAAGCTTTTCTATGCAAAGGGTCTCAAGGAGGGCCTATAAGCACATGAAAAGAAGCTTACATGGTCAAGAAGTAAATGCTGATAGGTAAAGAGGAAGCTGGTAAAAAAAGGGAAAGGATAAATAACCTTTCAAAAGAAGGAAGTGCATGAGTTTTAACATTTTGTCTATAGTGTTTTATACCTGGAGAGGCAGTGCTGACACATACTAGCAAAGACAGCAAATTATCTAGCCAGCATAAAACCAAGAAAGAAAATCACTTTAATACGAAGTTATAGTGTTCAAGAACAAATCCTCTAGCTTTTAAATTGCTGTTAGCAGGGGCACTACAGTGAATCACTTTTAGTAGTAGTTGCAAGGTCTCAGCCTCTCTCAAAGGCAGTGATGAGAACAAACTGCAAATCCAACACATACCACAAAGTGGCCTTGGCTGAGCAGCTCAAGCCTGAGCTGTCGGCTCTGAGGTGCTCGAAAAGGCCATTTTGGCTGGGCACCAGCTCTGCAACAGTGTTCAGAAGATCATCTGCTTAAGGTATTTCTTTATGCCTTTACTTCCATGCTCGTCACATCAGACTTGACAACTAAATGTGACACATATTACTTTTGACAATGCAGGAAACTGCTGGTGACAAATATATGTTCCTTGTTATTCTACACTCATTTCAGCACAATATTCAGCATGTTTATCTGAAAGCAGACTACTGTTATTTAATTCTGTTGGGGAAAAATAAAATTTGACTTATGAAAGTGCTTATTTGTATTAGTCTGCTATACTCTAATATGTGATGATTTTCTTATGAAAGACTAAGCGTCTCTCAGATTCACTATTTTTATTTTTATATTAGTGAATTTGGACCACACTAGGAGCACGGTTAATAATGGGGATCTTTCACAATTAAGTAAGGACGAACAGATTAGTTTCAAGGGCAAGCACCAAGCAAAAGAAGATATGTCAACATTTGCAGAATATTACCCAGGAATCTATTCCCCAGTGAGACTGGAAAATCCTCAATATTTAATGGCATTGTAACATATTCACTTAATTTTTTTTTCAAATCAGAATCAGTGTAATATCATTCCATAAATTGAATGCAAATATATTCTCCCATAAAGTGGAGGAGAGAGGCATGAAAATAATTTTTAGCAGGGTGTCAAAATGGTTTTGCATACAACACTGCATATATTTACCGTAAGGTCTTCCCTCAGTCTAGAATCTGGTCTTCATTACCATAATCCTCTAATTGTGCATGATGTTGGTGTCACCTCCACTCTCTAATTTCTAAAAAGACCTGCAGTGACCCTCTATGATCTCTCTTTTGGGGTGTTACAATCTGGTTTAAACACAGAAGAGTCTCTATAAATAAAGCGGATCAAATCCAGAATAGCTCAAAATATACCCCAAAAAATGATTAAACCCAAACAAAGTTAGATGTTGGTGCCAAAAATCATATATAGTTATTTATTAGTATAGGCATTTAATAGTAGGCAAAGAGAGAGAAAAGAAATTGAAAAAGAAGTGAGCACAGGGGGTGGGGGGACAGGGAGAGAGTGACAGGAGTTAGGTGTTAGCCTATCACCCTTCCAGGGGTCCCGACAATGTCTTGTTGCTCCCTTCCATCTGGTCTTGGTGGAGAAGGCCCCACGCGATGCCACAGCACCAAAAAATATAGAATCCAGTGGGTGAATATCCCTTTGGGGCAGGTGGAAAGGCCCAGGTGCCTCCCTTGCAGGGGCCAGTTTGACACCGTCCCTTGCAGCTCTGGGTCTCTGTTGCATCACCTGCAGTTCTCTGGTGCAGGCTCTGGGACCCCTCTGGGGGCCTGTGACAGGCCATGACACCCCTGTGTCCTTCCTGTGGCTGCAGCTCCTCCGGGGAAGGGGCCCAGGGCTGAGCTGCTCTGCACAGCAGGGGATGGGCAGTCACTGCCTCTCCCCAGAGCCCTTTCCCCCTGCCCAAAGCCTCTCCCACACCCTTTGGTGCGGGGCCTGTGTGGGCCTGGCAGCTGATGGCCCTGCAGCCCATGGTCTCCACTGGAAGGTGCTGGGCTTGATCTCTGCGTGAAGGTATTCCTCCTCCCCAGCCCTGAGCTGTTACTTTATCTTCATCAGCAAGCAATGTAGGGCCTCAGTCAGGGCTCCATTCAGGGTGTGGTGGTCTTCTCTGCAGCCTTTGTTATAGTTTCTGCTATAGTAGGCAAAGGACCTTCATGAGGATGTTTAAGTNAAAGTTAGATGTTGGTGCCAAAAATCATATATAGTTATTTATTAGTATAGGCATTTAATAGTAGGCAAAGAGAGAGAAAAGAAATTGAAAAAGAAGTGAGCACAGGNCATAAACTATAACATTTCAGTCTCCAGCATGGGGTTGGTTTGTTTTCTAATCTGTGCTAAAAGTACTCCTAGTTACCACTATGAAAAGTCGACTTTTGCCAGCAGACATGACAACATCCATCCTTCCAGGAACAGGAAAAGACAATAAAATTTCAAGTAACTAATATCTGGCTGTATTAAAAACTAATGAGTTCATATTGACAACCACTTCCAAATACTTCACAGGGAAAAAGGGATAATTTTCTCTAATGTTTAAAGAATGCTTTGGAGGCCCTAATAATGAGTGTGAGAGACACAGACTGGAGTAGCTATGAAGGGTTTTAGTCTTTTCTAGCTCTTCTGCCACATGGATCTCCATTTGGCCGTTGCAGTTGTCTGACTCTGGCAAAAGCCACTCTATTCCTCCATTTTACAACTGGACAGAGGACAGAAAATGTAACAAAGAGTTCATGGTTTGAGACAAGGACCAGGAGAGACCACTCACCAAATACTGTGAAGGGCAAAACAGACTTGCATTGGGGATATTAACTGAATTTATTACTAAAAAAATTCGAGCAGGATAATCAGGAGAAAAACGAATCTTAATAACACCTTCCTCTCACACCTCCTTCCTTCTCAAGCTCTACTTCTTCCCCTGCAGCAGCTCAGGGAGAGAGAAAATGAGGGTTATGATAAGTTCATCACACATGGTTCCTGCCAC
>VZRX01018950.1:4841-17345 GCA_013398075.1 Notiomystis cincta | reverse complement strand
TCCTTCTCCTGCTCCATCATGAGGTCCTTCTCACAGGACATAGTTCTCCATGAACTTCTCTAACGTGAGTCCATGCTACATGCTACAGCTCTCCACAATCTAGTCATCTTCTCTATTAAAAAAGTAATTAAAATAGGAATAGGTGAACCAGCAGCTTTGAGTTTTTGGTACATGGAATTGTCAGCTTCTGGAAAGCAAGATGGAAATAAAAATAATTTAATAGAACTAAATTTAATGTAAAAAGAGAATAGAGGCATGCTGCATGGAGCAAAGAAGAAACTTTCTTCTTATTCAGCGAACCATGACAACAAACAACTCACAGTGCAAGTTTCTTACCCAGCCAATACATCTCAATTAGGGACGCATCTAAGCAGTAATTTACAGGCCAACATGAATTTGCCCTGTCTATATTCCAGTCAGCTCAAAGCCGCAAGTCACTTTACCAAATCCAAACTAGAATGTCAGCTTCACCAGAGCATTTGCTGTGTTCATACTGAGTCTGTACCAACAAGGTTTCTAGCTGGTTTAGAGCACAGAAAAAACAAGCTCATACCTACCTGAGAATGACCAGTCTCAGTGTAACCCATGATTCAGAAAATGTACCTCCTCCTAGTGGACTGCTTATGTCTCTTTGGCAGAGCACAGGCAATTAAGGTTGTGAAACAGTGGTGAACTGAACTTCTTTTGTGGAAAAGGCAATAAAGGACCTGAAAGTAACCTCTCAACTCTTGGGAACTAAAGACCATGAAGACAGTATTAATCAGGGTTCTTGCCCTGATTATAAAATATGCACTCTAATATTAGTAAACAGGAATGGTGCCACCTACCTGCATACATGCAATACTTAGTATCCTCTAAATTAATCAGACTTGTCCCCAGCTCACCTGTGTTGCCCAGCAGGCAGAAAGGCAGTACAGCCAACTCTGTGCCACCCCTTCCCAATTCACATGGAATACACAGGGAATGTGCTGTAGACAACATGCCTTGTGCACCCCAACCCCTGATCAGTGGGGGCTGACTATTAAGAAGGGTGTCAGGTGCCTTGGAGCCCTCCTGCTTCTATAGCCTGCTGCTGTGTTTAAGGCACTTTGATCTGGCCATCTGATTTCAGCTGTGATTGTTAGTCCACTGTATGACACTTGGGAACGACCTCTGGACCAGGAAGAGTTAATTTGTGAAAGAGTGTTTTGTGAGTTAAACCTGGCATGAGTTCACCATGCTTCTTTTCTCAGGGATTAGATCTTTAATATGCAAATTCTGACTGTAGACAGGCAAATGGATATACTGGAATAAATCAAACTTCAGCACTTACATTGCTAAGAACAGTAAGAGAACATAATACACAAGCAGATTTATATCCTGTTGGGTAATCCTCCAGGATTGCCCTTGCTGAAAAGCCAGACCCAGTTTATGTCAGAAGCATTCAATAACACAGAAAACTAAAACACAGAATTGAGTGAGTGTCAATTTCTTAATACATAAAGGGAGAAGGTAGCTTTTCTTTAGTAATCTCACCTCCCTCAGAAGGTGGTGCAATATTTTTGCAGCAGGAGAGTAACAGAAGTTAGACATTTTAGAGATATGTGTTATTTAGCTAAACAAGCACTCAAAGCAAAACAAAAATTATGGCAAAAAATTTCTGACAAGACTGACTTGCATGAGAAACAAGGTGGGGTCCCCCTCTGAACCTTGAATAGAAACATTATTTTTACCTCCACAAGAAGCCATTATCACTCTTTCACCAAAAGGAAGGTCACACCATCTCTCACAAAAGATTTGCCTGCTCATAATTGCCGCCTGCAGTGTACAGACAAATGCAATCTTTTAAAATGCTAACTGTGTTATACTTGCACCCGAGGGATCCAATGGTACAAATGTAATGTGGCCTAACCAGTTTGTCTTAGCAAGACCTTACAGTGCTGATTTGAAACAGCTGAACTAAATCAACAGTTACCTTGAGCCAAAGGCCTTTGGAGAGCAATTAGAGTCAAAGCTTAGGTTTTGAACCCAATATGCCCTGTCAGTCTCAATGATTTGTGTTTGTTGTACTCAGCCTCATTTCCTGCGTGAAATACGAGGCTGTATAAAGAGGAAAAATTCCCAAGATTAAAAAATATTTGACCTCAGTGCATTTGTGAGCATGAAAGTACACATGTCTAAATGACCATTTTGGTTTGTAGTACAAAGTTCTATTGATGTTGGCAGGCTGAGCTTCCCTGTCTCAAAGCCACATGAATGGTTTCAAGTTTCAGCCAAAAAATGTTTTCCACATGCTTTAGTGTGGGCCAATTTACACAGCAGATTTTGCAGAGACTGTGGCCAAGTGCTTCATAAAGGGCTGCCTTCTTTGGGATCAGGGAAACCACAACAGACACATTGCTAATGCAATCTAATTATCTGCTTGAATATTTTTCCAGATGTATCCAATGTCTAAAAATACTGCAATAAAAAAGGTATTATTTGGCTCCTTGGACTGAAACAGTGGCATAAAGAACCTGCTTGTCTACAGGGGAAGTTATAACGAAGTAATTCTGTGACTGCCTTTAAATCAGTCAGACAAAACTGAACTGCCCAAAGGTAGATTATTTCTTGCCTCATGTTTGGAATTAGCCTCCCAAAGAAAAACATGAATAAACGGGAGAGGGTTTTTTTGTCAAAAACTGCATCTCTTTCTTACGAGGCAATTTCCGTCATTTGCAGATCACAATTTGATATTGAGTAGGCTCACCTAATACAAAACATCTTTTCACTGAACTGAGATATAAGACAAGGACTCTGGGCAGTGGTATGTGGATAGTCATGTCATGAGTTATTGCTTATTTTTATGATTTTACTACTGGAGTTCCCTACAGGTGAACTATTAGATAAACAGGTAGGATCACTCAGTACCCTCAGTAACCCAAACAAACATAAAAACCAAAGTAGCTTTTTTCCCTAACAGATCTTCCTAGATTCCCTTCTTACTGTCACTGGGGACTGTTTCCTTTCTTCCTGCTAGTGTGCCTGAAAAATCAAAATTTGGCATAAGTTACTCAAACAGGAACTAACCATTCAATAGATTTTTCTGTAGTTCTATATCTTGATCAAGTAATATAAGTAAAAATACGGACATATTTTTACATCTTTAAAATGTACAGAATTTCCTCTGGAATAATATGCAGCATGCATAACCTGAAATTCCAGAAAGACAGACCTGTTTCAAATGCTTTTACTTCTGTATTTTACAAATTATTAACAATAACAGATTTCATAATCCCTACAAGAATATTTTATTTTAGGATATAATCAAAAGATATGTTTAATTTTTTTTTTAATACCTAACTTTTCCTTAGTCTAGTACTTATTGGGAAAATAACAAAGATGAAGAAGTAACTTATATTTATTTACTGAGTATTCTCAGTAACAACCACAAAAAACAAATTAAAACAAACAAACAAAAGAAAACTCAAAGGAACAATAACAACAACAACAAAAAAACAGACAAAACCCCCAAACATTAGGAACAACAACCTTGATTTCCCCACAAATGACTAGAATGAATGAGCACTGGTGCCAAGGTAATAGCCTTAAACAGACTGGAGCTGAAGTTGTGGCTGCTGACTGAACACAATATAAGAAGAATGCTGAAAACCACATGGGAGACCAAGAAGAATCTGCTTTGGTATTTCTGGCATTTCAGTGTGGTTCTTGAATTATTTGAGCTATTTCTATGCAATGATATTTGTCAGATGTCATTTACAAGAGACTGTAGTTATGTGTGTACTCTTAAATACTTGCATCAGAAGAAGCACTTGCCAGTCTTATTACTTGGCTTATTGGATAAGGAGTGGGAACAGTGGGATAGAGAGATTAGTTCAGAAAACAATAATAAGGCACATTTCTAGGGGTTTAAATCACTTTTTGTATGTTTAAAAAGGAAAATAAACTTCATGTTACCTGCCTTCTCTCATCACATTGACTTGCCACAGCCCAACATGCTTACTTTTATTTTTGTAAAGCAAATTCATTGGCTTTTCAAATAAATTCCAGGAACTTGAGAAACAGTAGAATATGGAATCTATACATTGTGCAAATATTTGCAGTACAATCGCATGTCATACAATATTGAAGAAATTTTGCTGGTTATTTGAGTCCGTCAAACACATGCAAAGTAATCATGTTATGAAGTTGTCAGTCAGTATTCAAGATACTGATGTTTTAAACAGGTTATAGAGGTTGCAAAAATCCTCAGTCAACAGTGCAGATGAACAGTAATTGATGAGCAAAAAAAGTAAAATTTGCAACTCTTTCTAATTAAAATGATCTTTCAAAAGTTCTGCTGTGGACACAGTCCCTTGACAGCATATTTTTTAACTAAGTCAGACATATTGTATACTGTATTGTATTTTGTGTTCCTTGCTTCTTTCTCTGTCATGTAAAATAGTATGCTGACTTAATCATGTTAACATCTACATAAGAAAGTTTTTGAAGAGCAGCTCCCCCTAATTTGTGTCTGTAGCAAGGAGAGATTGCAAGAGGCATTTAACTGATTAGCATTCCTTGATAAAAAAAAAAAGAAGCAATTTTGTGATTTTGTAAAAAGACTTAACTATCAACAAGACTTAATTATCTAGCAAGCTGAAATATGTCCCAGTGTTGCTTAAAGACACCACACTATGCTATATGTACTGGCAGTTTTCAAAGACAGTACAGCTTTGCTGAAGCAAATCATGGGTGAAATTAGGAATTCTCTCTGTTTCAAGAGAAAAAGATGGAAAGAGTAAAGGGCAGCTGGGAGGTCTGGTCAACAAAAGCAATTGAGAAATCAATCTGCAGAAACCATTGGGCAGCCTCTCTACAGAAAGTTCACAGCACAACTGAACACTGTGAGTACTACCATAATGTAAACATGACACTGTTGATATTAATATTGGCCAGGATGAAATAGTAGGTGAATTTTAGTATCTTCTGATTTATTCTAATATTTTTTATTGATATTCCTTTCTACTTTGTTTCTGATTTTCTTTTGTCTGGGTTTTTTTCAGTAAAGGAAATTGTCTCTCAGCTTCTTGCTACCTTTCCCTCCTTTGACCTTTCCCTTTACCAGATGCTTTTTTTTCAGTTTCTTCCAGTTCTTTTGCTTTCTCCTACTTTCAGCAGTTACACTCTTCCTAAAGACTGGTAGACTTGTACACAACATTAAGGAGCAAAGAAGTGAAGGCACATTAGCAAAGGCCATGAGGGAGAGCGCATTTTGCACATTTCTACTCTTATGTGACATTACCAGACAAGGAAGTATATTTTCCATGCAATTGATAAAAAATTAGTATTTGAGGCACTGATTTTTGTTTTTCTCGCTAGCTAAATAATACCTGCATAATTCCAGATGCAAACTCTGGACTTTCGGTTAATTGTAAATTTTAATGAAACCGAAGGGTTCCCATCCAGCACAATACCAGGAAGAGTTATGTCAGCACCACTGGGTATTAGATACTGCTGTGGGAAACCATTTACCTTTGTTCCTTTCTTCCAAGTGTAACCTGTAAACAACAATAATCATACTCAAATACAGGCTTGTTTTTAATATGAAAGAAGAAAAAAAGTTGCTTTGGAAAGTCAAGAAAAATAGAAAATAATTTCAAAGCTGCAAAACAATTACTTAGGACAAACTCAGCGAGACTTAACTCTTCACACTAATTTTCCTGAAGTTGCAAAAGTTTCATCTTATGCTGCTATTATTGTGGGTGCCACTGAAAATAATACTTCAGCACACAGAAGTGCTTGCAAATAAATGGAGAAAACCTAAGAGCAAGCACAATGTTAAATATTCCCATGCTGATATTTTGTAGAATTTCCTTTCAGAAAACTGTCAGCCTCATAGTAGAGGAAGATTTTACATGATTCGCATAGTTCTGGAAAACCTGCCAAGGAGGAAATGAAGACTTTAAAGCACAACAGAGAAAAGCAGAAAGATGTTCAGACTCTTCAAACCCTTACTGAGGTAGCACTTACTGACCCAGCCACTCACTTTATATCTATGCACACACACTTGCAACAAGTGCTGTGGAAGGCTGACCTCTGTCAGGGTTTTTCCCGGCTTCCCCATACCAAGAAAGGTAGTCAAATAAAGCAACATATTATGCTTTGTGTTGCAAGTAATTCCCACTAATAATACATAATGATGTTTTGAACTTGCTCAGTCTGTAGAAAGTTACTAAGTTCACAGCATTTACTTATATCTTAGCAGAGTACATCTGTCATTTTATTCAAGAGCAGGCCTATGGGTAATCATTTAATCAAAACCACTGCTGTGATTGCTACTCGTAAAGAAAATTACAAAGCAGCAGCAGCTTCAAAGCCAGGATTACAAAGACTAAATAGGAGCTGCTTTTTGCTAAGTGTTGGGTAAGAATAAATTACAGTGTCCTTAAATTTGAAGGAAGGTAGAGTGGGAGAATTATTCATTTTGCCTCACAAGTATTTCCCAATGTTCATTTCCTCTCTTCATAGTTATAGTAAATTACAAAATTG
Source organism: Notiomystis cincta (assembly GCA_013398075.1). NCBI lineage: Eukaryota > Metazoa > Chordata > Aves > Passeriformes > Notiomystidae > Notiomystis > Notiomystis cincta. The sequence goes on along the minus strand of VZRX01018950.1, from coordinate 10,835 downwards.
AAAATTCATGAAAAACTGCTTAGCGATAAAGAGACAGAAATTCTAATTATCATACAAGAGGATACTTCATAAAAGATCTACAACTTGGAGTAATGTTTTATTATTATTTAAAAGATGTTTTCTTTAATGTTGATTTAAAAAAAAAAATACACTCTCCCCATCATTCTTACAGGTTGCCACATGGACTGAAATCTGAAAAAGTGCAAGTTTATGTACTTTCCTCTTAAAAGATACAGCATTGCACACAATATATACATACCTACTGGTAGCTCCCAATGTAGGGATATTGGAGGGTAAGAAAATTGCCAGACTGGAGTTCTGATTTTTAAATATGCTTACAGGGAAATAAAGAAAATCTGGAAAAAAACTGCAAGCAATTAATTTAATTTCAAAAGACTCAGAACATTAATTGTGAAGCAGAACAATTAAGTAAAATTACTACATCTATTTATGAAAATAACTGACCTCATACTGATAAAGACACTTGCATTTATACTATCTCTTGACATCATATGTATTGCCAAGTGATCTTAATCACTATACAGTCATGTCACACAGGGATCTCCCAAATACAGTGCCCAAAAGTTAGGACAGCAATAACAGACAGAGGACTGAAGCAAAACAAAAGCTTTGTTTCTGAAGGATAGGAGCACATGGATTAAAGAGGATAATGCTGCTGCACTACAAATATATTCTGTCAGCCAACTGCTTTTCATATTTACATTCCTTGTCTCAAAAGTCTGCTATATCTGGCTACATGTAGCTTCTATTCTAGAGCTGGCTGAAACAGCTGTGATTACAAAGTATGTCTCATTAATCTTGGCCTTTTATGTTAAAACTAACACAGGCATGTAGCAGAACATCTAGGCTGAGTTTAAATATAAATTCAAATTATACTTTTTATGATCATTACTTCCTTGTGATACACCTCATTCTTATTATCTTACTCTAACTCTTAAGTTTGTTTAAAGAGAGAAAAGGAAAAGGAAAAGGAAAAGGAAAAGGAAAAGGAAAAGGAAAAGGAAAAGGAAAAGGAAAAGGAAAAGGAAAAGGAAAAGGAAAAGGAAAAGGAAAAGGAAAAGGAAAAGGAAAAGGAAAAGGAAAAGGAAAAAGTGCTAAATGCACAAAGAAAATATTATTAAGTCTTACTTTACACAAGAGACACACCCAGATGTGTTTTGTTACTAAATCCACCAAAAGTGGACCAGCATTAGAAGCCTATGGCAATTTTGGGAACTTGCAACAGTACTTTCATGTTCCAAAAATTATTTCCATGACTGAACTTCCAATTGATAGCAAAATATTGAGAAAGAAACAGTTTTGTAGTCTTAATACTCCCTATTCTATCAGCTACAGTTCCTTAAGGGTAAAAAAGTTTCTGTAGCCTAAAATAATCTTGAACCTTATTTCCTATAGAGACTGTACAGTCAGACTGCTCTATGTATTTTTCAGTAAACCCTGATTTCCTTACAGTTCATCCCATGTACCCAGTTCTCAGAAACTAATTTCTCATCTAAATGAAAGATGACTTGCATCACAACAATTAAATATTCATTCAGTGTACTTTACTTCAATACCTGCTAATTTCAGAGTTAGGCTCTTGATTTAAATTCATGATTACATTTTCTTGTAACACACACATTCATGACTAGCTCAGGATTACACTAAAATAAGAAACCAGTGAATTTGCTTTATCCTAAAACCCCATAAGGAGGCTTCAACATCAAAAGAATGCCTAAGTTGATTTGATGCTTGTCATCAATATTTCTCCACAGGATCAAACTAATTTTGAGTGTGTTAAATAATACTGACCTCTAATACTCCTTAAGCTTTTTGATTGTCCTCCAACACTTTAAGGAGTTTACATATAAAGTAACATAAAATAGGCTTGCATGTAAGTTCATTTGTATTCTTATTTTTCAAGAGACAAGGGGGGAAAAACTGCTATACAATAAGCCACTGGTGACAGGTTTAGTTTTTTTACTATGTCTGTTTCCAGCACACAGAAAATTGAGTTGAAAACAATTTACATCTAAACTTCTAATTTTGAAATGCTTATGAATTTATAGCTATAAAATCTGCTCAAACATATCTAATATTCAGCATATAAGCAATTGTTGCTTTATTGTTCTCTTACCCCATCTTAAAAGCATCAATTTAAATGATGTTATATTGACATGGTGACCATGTTGCAGCACACTTATCAATATTAAGCAACCAGTCAAGCACATCAGCAGGTGTTCTTTCTATATACATTACTTATTTTGTGTACTTAACATATTTTGTAATATGTTAAATATACAAAGATATGCCCAGGCACTATTTACATATCAACTTGATTAACCTTTAATAGCCACAGTGTTCTGCATTTCACTTCTTTATAATAGCATTTCTGGTCTAGATGGCAAGGGAAAACTTTAAAGCTTCAGGCATGTGAAATACTAGTCCTACTTGTAGACATCTGGTAAAAACTAACAACACTGTTACTAAAACTAACAACAGTGCTTGAAGAGCTGTAAACAAATTTCCTTGCACTCTCCATCATTACAGCAACAACCCCCTCATTTCAGCACTGAACACTAACAGCCTCTTAGTTTCCAACATCCCTCAGTGGCTGATCCAGTGATGCACCCTGCCATCCTGCAATCAAATGGGCTCCTGCCATTACATGAGCCAGCAAAGGTCATGCCACAGTTTAAGCATCCACCCTTCCTGCTCCTAACAGCAATAGTTCTGACCTGGGCCAAGAATACTGCTGGAAAGAGGTGCCACCACAGATTTACTCTCATCACTGACTAAAGAGTCATTCCTGTTACTTCTGTGAGGATGCAGAAAGTTAGTGCACATGCCACAGATTGTCTCCATTCACTGCAACATGTCCCTAAGAGTGTTATCTCCTCTAGTATCTGACTTTAAGGTCACTATGCTTCTAGAAGGCCAAAGACTCATAAAGTGCTGTTGGATACAGCTTAGGTAACACTTAGGATGTGTGGGTTTTTCACAGGTTCTGTAGATATGAAAGTGAGAAAAACAATTTGTTTCTCCAAGGAATGATTCACCTTGCTGCAATTTTTAAAAAAATTCAAAGTCCCAATCCAAAGCTTAGGTGCACAAATAAAGCTGCCAACACATTATGAATAAATTAGATAGAGACCATCCTGCTGCAAGTTCACCAATAAATTCAGTTGCACCACTCTGTTGCTTTTCCTTAGCAGGTACTATGACTTCACTGTTCAGATGAGTAATTTTTCAATACATAGACTTAACTATGACTTCAGTTCTGCTTTTTGTGGCCAAGCTGTACAGTTGGTCCATTTCATTGTCCTGTTCTCGTATTCATGCCAACAAAAAGACAGGAAAAATGTTAGTAAATGTGAAAAAAGACTGAAGAAAGATGTTTTTTGATATGAGGTTTAGACGATCTCAATTTATTCATCTTTCAGAATACAGACTGAGAAGTATCTTGATGACTGTGCGTAAGAAATCACAAAAGGAAAAGATAATTGATGTTGGGAAGCTTTTTGACCTTTTTTACTAGGGTGTAATAAGAATCAACAGCTAGGTAGTGAAGTTAGAGAAATCCAATTTTGAAATAAGGCATAATTTTCTAACTCTGAGAGGAACTGAATAGAGAAACAAGTGACTATGAAAAGTCAATATGATGTGGAAGGTTTTGAGATAAAATTGAATAGCCTGTAAAAATTTTCTTAATTTAGATCCAGAAGAAATTTTACATTTAGAAAGCATATATCAGATAACATATAATTGTTGAATTTTGTGGCTGTCCACTTGCTTTCCTAACCAGGAACCTGTGATTTTAATGATACATGATTCACATTCCTGTAAAACAAATATTTTCTTAAACTGTTCTCATGGTATCATGATCATTTTCAATTGTTTAAGGCCCTGGATCTCTAATAGTTTGCCAGTGAAAGAGTGAATCGCATTCGTAGATTGCTAAACAGCATAGAAAAATTCTCCTCACCACCCTTTTCAGAGTTGTTAGAAATAACCTACAGTGAGAGCCACTGCTGAAACACTCACTGATCAAAACTAAAAAATAATTGTTATCAAACTTCAGAGAGCCACCTGTAGCACCACAGGTCTACATTATCTTGGTCTACACTTTTTTTTCCTTTTCATTTGCCTCAGTCATGTTTTGGTAAAGGAAGTGAGCAGCATCTGTAAAAGGGTAGAAAAGATCCTTTTCTGTTACTTGAATATCAGTACTGATTGTACCACAGAGCCAGCTTTGGGGCCAAAGGGAAATGTTTCCTGTGTTACAAGGAATTTGGATATCTCTGTCTTCCTTCACAACTGGGAGGATGGTCAGTCTCCTGGCGCTGCCCCCACGTACTTCACTTCCTTGTGTAGGAATCTCAGGCGTTAATGACACAAAGTTGTTTCCTGATCATCCTCAGTGGCTTGCAGGTAAAGTGCAATGTAACATGCAAAGTGGCCGTCCCACCATTATGTGACCTGACAGAGTGCCAGGGTGCCTCCTTCCAGAGGATGTTTTTTGTGTATATGCACTGAATGACACACCCCTTGTGACAAAAGCAACATTATGCTCTTTCTTAGTCTTCGTGACCCTACAAGTACTTCAGAGAGTCATAGATAAAGTCAGCAAAATGTATTGTAAAGCAGAACCTGCCACAGAGATGCCACCTTCATGTCTTATGAAGGTGCTCAGCTATGGTGTAGGCTGAAGAGAGAAAGCATTTCTGTAAAGAAATACAAAATCACTGCGGACTCCTACACCTGATAATATCAGTATCATACCTGTACTTGGTTTGGGAAATGCTACAGCTATCACCAACATAATTTCATTTTCAAAATAGACAAAAATTTTCAGACCTACAAGGTTACGTAGCTTTTATTCAATTACATGTATTATTGGTTAAATTAACAAGTATCGTAACTGAAATCTGGGCTCCATGGAAACAAAAGCTTAAATTCCAAATCCAGCTGATGCTTTTGACCAAAAAAAGGCCTATTCTCACCAAGTTTTTATTGTGCTTACTGTCCTTTGAAAAGGAAATTACCTCGTGAAGTCTATATTAAATACCCCAAGCAGCTTCCCCAAAAGCAAATGCTTATGCCCCTGTTCTCATTAAAGTACTACTAAATAAATTAAAATTCATTTGAGATTCCCTGTCCTTTAACATTTTTCCCATTCTACCAGATGTTTGCATAGCTTCAAACATATTATATTTTTGCCTGTCCTTGCAGTGGCTGTTGCTGGTGCGACCTGAGGGAAAAAAAAAAGGGGATACAGGGCATAGTTTCCCTTTTTCCCTCATTCCTCAAGCCCAGCAGTGTAGAAGCCTGTACACAAATGCATAACAACTTTCCCTTGATAATAATGACCTCAAGGTGCAGGATAGGACCAGGAGTATTAGTATTACCAATAACAACAAAAAAAGTACACAAAAACATCCTTGTGATCAAAGCAAAGACCTGAAACAGAGCTATTCAATCTGCTTCACAATGAGCAAACTCATTGATGTGAATAACCACATTAGGAAGGTTTCCAGTGCGTGAGCTAGGTCAAATATCACAGTGCACAGTACTGGACAACCACATAGACATTCTCCTGTTCATAGCTTGCAGACAAGTGTGTCCATTGTTACACTCTGAATTCTCAGAGCTGCACAACACTTCCTTTCACAGCTGCTCCTGCCTTCACAGCAAAGAGGTGTCTAAAGCCATAACTTTTTAAAACCATTGCAGTTAGCCAAACAAGCAAGGAAATAATCAGGAGACTTAGATCTCACTCTGACAAATTATAAATGTGAAGTTTCTTTCAAAAGCACCTCCAATCAATGCTATTCAGCATAAAGGCTTTCCTACTGAGTAATCTTCCAGGTTTTTATTTTTTGGCATTTTGATGCCGGCTACCAATTTTTACAGAAGTAAAGAGATGCTTCTCTGCATCATAAGCAAGCACTTTAGTAAAAAAAAAAAAAAAAAAGCCAACAAAAAGGGAAAAAG
>VZRX01018949.1:46453-59169 GCA_013398075.1 Notiomystis cincta | reverse complement strand
ATCCCCCGCCCCCCTCAGGCCGCCATGTTCTCTGCTGCGCCTTCTCGGGCGCGCAGAAAATGGCCTCGGCCGCTGTGGTGGGGCCGGAGCCTTTCCCGGAGCCTTTCCCGGAGCCCCTGCTCAGGCCGGGCGCGGAGCCTTTCGCCGGGGCGGGGATTTGGGGCCCGGCCCCGCGTCCCCCTCGCTCCCCCCNNCCCGCGTCCCCCTCGCTCCCCCCGCCCGGGGCGTCCCGGTGCCGGCAGCGGCCGCCGCCCTCCGGCCTGAGGCGCTGCAGTCGGTGTGGGGTTGAAAATGGGACCAGAAAACGGGTGGGATGTGAGGTAGTTTGCTTTTCCTCTTGGGGCAGACTAACTGGGAGATAACCCGAGTTTTATTGTCTGCCATTGAGAAAATTCAGTGAAGTCTTGAAAAGCCCACTGGGCAATTTTTGCCCTTGTTAAGCACACAGAAGCCTTTCTTCTTCCTAGGATATGCAGCACTGGGGGCCTGAGTAGCTATGCAGTAATGTCCAGTGGCTGAACCACGATATGTCTGTAAAAAAGGCTTTTTTAAAGGAGGTTAAAGTTCCCCTATCAAAAGAAATCAATTTGAAAAAAGCTCTTGAATTAAAAAATAACACGGAAAAAGAAGAACAGAGAAAAAAAACCCAAAAATTGTGATGTTGAGGAAAAATACAATCTTATAGTTCAAATTTGAGAATTAATGGCTTTAAAAATGAATTGTTTGTCTGTGGGATGTAATTCAAAGAGTAATATATCTTTGTTTCACTTGGGGAATTCCAGTCAAACTAATGGTCCTGGCAGGGATAAAAGAAAAAGATGACTTTGCAGAAGGTGCAGCAATGCTAAGAATGGAAAGGGGACACCATTCAGAAGTGCACAGGAGAAAAAGTGCTGCAAACATCTTTCTGAAACTCCTGGCAAGTAAACAGCTTCTGGACTTCTGGTATCAGCAGGCATGTTTTAAGATTTTAATATTCTGATCAGGTTATATGATACTGGATTAATTTTTGAGTTGAAGGTATTTCATCTTGATGTCTTGCAGCCATAAAAATCTGCCTTCATAGGGGCATTGGAATTATTTTAATTACATTTATTGGATTGGGGTTTTTTGTAGTAATGATTTAGAAACCAATTCTGTGAATGAAAGAGGCTGTTCTCAATGACACAGTTTTGAAGTTTGCAGTCACGAGTCCAAGGCAGGATGTGACCCTGGGCATCAGAGTAGCCAGGGATTTGGTCTAATGTGACAGCTGGTGGCAAAAAGAAATACAAGACACTTTATAATACATGCCCTCCTAAACTTCCACAGATGATAGGACCATTTTTAATTTAGTTAGGGTTTTTTTTTTTCTGTAGAACTTGCATATATTTATTTTGCCCTTTTTCCCCTGTAAATGTGCCTTGATGAGTGTTGTCCAGTAACAGTTCTCCAAGTAGGTATTTACAGTTTAAACAAGACTAGTCTAGAATAGCTTCAGTGGTTATACTTTAGTCTATTTTGGTTTGCTTTGCTTTTTAATAGTATACATAAATACCATGGGGAGGTAGATGTGGCTTTTAACTTCTAAGAACAATAGTAAGATCAGAACTGATGTGTGAAATTTTAGTATTTTTTATGCACAGATGAACCCAGTTATATTATTAGCATGTACTAAAAAAGTACCTTTTCTAAAAAGGCTGCCATTGCTATAAACAATGTATGTCTGAATATTCTTAATTAAAAAATAGCTGCTGGTCTAATTACTCTTCTAATCACTGTTTGATCCCATCTTTTCAGAAGAGAAAAACGTGTAGCTTTGAAAATAATCAAAGATGGCAGCTGCTCTGAAGCAGCTTCTGACGTCCTAGTACTGGAATATTAAAGGCCCTGGACCCTGGCAGTGCACTGTGAGTATACAAAGCCACCTGTACTTCATTTTGGCTGTAGGATTTGTCATGTTGCTTTCTCTATTATGGGATGTGTGTGTCTCAGCTTTAATACAGCTGTTGCAAGTCATGTCACATTCCTGCCTTTGTAGTCACTGTGTCCTGATGTTAGAGTGGGTTGAGTACCATGGACCTGTCTGCATTGTTTTTGAGCTCCTGGGGCTCAGCACCTTCGCCTTCAGTCAGAGGTGAGAGCTGTGGGCTCTGGGTGTGCAGTATTTGATGATGAGGATCAGACACTTTGGTGCCCATGGGCTGGTACAGAGCTCCTGCAGGTACCTGCAGCAGCCTCTTCAGCTGACCTCTCCTATGAGCTGTCACACACTGTTAAGCTGAGCTCCAGCAGCACAGTGCTCTCTTTCTTGAGCTCCTGGAGTGTGTCAGAGTCTGGTATCAAACAAGAACCTTCTGAATCCTGTCACAGCACTGGGACAGTCACAACCATGAGATGTGTGGAGTGTATGCTGTATTCTCATGGAATCCTACCTTGGAGCAGCACTATTTCCTGAAAGTTACTGTGAACCTTAGAATGATGCAGCATCTAATACTCCTCAGGTGGGTGAAAATGATGGAGAGGCAGGGACTGAGGGGAATGATTTATGCAAGAACTTCAGCTGCCTTTCCCCATGGTGCCAAACTGAAGAGAGATGTAGGCACAAGGGAACGGTATGAGCAGAACATTCCTACACATTGCTTTCTGTCAACATTTTGGCAGCAGCTTGGTGTGAAGGATCACCCTCTTAACATTTGTAATTTACAAGCCATGCTAGTAACAGATGTAGCTTCATCTGTCACCATCAGCAAATTCAAATACCTCAACTCTGTCATCTTGACAAGTACTGCTGAAACTTGAGATTAATTAACAAAGTAAAAAAAAAAAGTAGGGGCAAGGGGAAAAAGCGTCAAGGGCTAGAACCTAGTACACCTCTAACTTACTTTAGGAAACAGACTACTACAGCCTCTTTTTTTCCTTAATCTGAAACTGATTATTATTTGCAGCATACAGTGAAAAGCAGTTCTTGCTAACTTCCTCTAACAATGAACAAAAATGTCTCTCTGAATTTCCCTTCAGAGCCATGGCAACACACTGGGGCCTTTGCCATATCACATGATTAAAAAAAAGGAGGTAATTATATTTTTATATACCTGGGCTGCTATAGTTTAAGTATTTTCAGATGAGGTTTAAGAGCCAATCATCCCTTTGCTGTATTTGACAAGCTGGCCACTTTGGTGGAATAGTCCCAGATCTGTTCCCAAGTTGTAAACATGCATGTTAGTAAACTTCTACTGAAGGTACAAAAAGAATGTTTGAGTAACAAATACAGTCTGTTTGTCTAAGGAAATGAGATTTGTCTATCATGGACACGTGGATTGGGATGAACAAAATCCTGGTGGTAGAGGATTATCAAGCCCCTGTAAGCAAATCAAGGTTATGTGATGGAAAATGCTCTTGAGAATAGAAGCTTTAAGCATAATTTTAAGATAAACAACCAGTTTTTCATTTTCATGGAGGAATTCATGACATGCCAGGATTCTGACCACAAGAACCTCTTTGACCTGCTTCAGAAGATGCTGGACTATGTCCCAAACAAGCACTGCTTTTATCATGCAGCGCTTTCCTTTCTTCTCCTCTCCATTAGAAGGCAGAAAGAGGGCACAGGCTCCTGCAGCTAAGCAGGCTGAGTCACAGGGACCAGAGAAACACCTCTGACTTCTGATCCGGTTGTGTTCTAAGTGCTTGCTTTTTAATGTGACTTCTTGGATACTCACCAAATGTTGACATAAAACTAATTTAGTATACAGATAAACCTGGTTTTCAAACTCATGGAACATCAGTGCTTTTAACATGGAAAAGAACACCCTAACAGCAATAAAGTATTATTTTAATTACATTTTATTCAACAGTCCTTCAATTAGGCAAAAGACTGTGCACTGCTTTGTACCCTGTAGTGTCACTGGTGCTTTCTTTTAGATAAGGAGCAGAGACAGCCCTTGGCATTAAGTGTAAGGATGGCCTTTATTTGCTTAAAAAAAAAAGTTACAAAGTAAGGAAGATCACTGTAGTATTGAACAGATTGCATTGTGATGACCAATTTTTTCATTTATTTTAGTAGGTGTACTCTGGTTACCAGTATTTCAGTTAATGCTTACTGTTAGTTTACAACAGTATAGACTTCACTTTTTTTCCCCTAATCTTTCTGAATTGAACTGTCCTGAGAATTTCCATTAGGAATTAAAGTTTCAGGGAGCAGATAAGCTGTTTGGTTTAGCATGTGAGCTGCCAGCATAAAAGAATCTCTAAACTTCAAGGGGAGGGGTGGAGTTTTGGCTGCTTAGGTTGCAGCAGCTGTGCATTTACAGAGCAGCACAAAGCAGCTGCTCCCCCTGCCCCAGCCCTGCCAGCAGCAGCACCTGGCTCAGGAAAGCTGTGGGCAGCTCTGTGGGGAACAGCACTGCTTGCACTTCCAGGAGGGAAAGAGAAAAGAAAGGCACCCCCAGAGCTGCAAGGGCACCTGAGAGCCCCTCAGGAACACGGGCCTCCAGCTGTGACAGCCAGCAGGCTCAGAGATGCCACTCTTCGTGCCCCACCATGGTAACCAACTGCTGCTGCCACCACAACAGCTTCTTTCCAACAGTGGGGCTCCCACCTTCTCCAGGAACTGAAACAGAGGATTGCTTTATGCTGGAAGTCTAGTAAAGAGATGACAAAGTACTTGGGGCCGTGGACAACCACCTATGACGGGGGCTATTGGGTGGTAGAGACTGCAGTGCCACACGAGCGCTGGCCTCTTCACTTGGGAGGCTTTTTTTTTACAGTTTCATTTGCAAGCAGAACTGCCCTAAGTCTCATTCACCATATCACATCTACTCCAATACAGACAGAAATCCCAACAGATGAAGTGGATTTCACCGTGGAAGGCCTTAAATTACATTATTACAGTAGAAAATACAGGAGGTAGAAGGTAACTGAAAGGACAAATGCAGGTTAAGAGTCAAATCTAACAGCTCCTGTAATCTACTTGAACATGGTTTTAAAAACTAAATCCAGTATTTCATTAACTATAGAAAACAGTTAAAATAAATTGCCGTGAGAGCCCTTATATCATGCTTGATACAGGGAGGTAGGATGTAAGAATCAGAAGGACACATGAGACATGACACTTATCTACAGCTCCTGTTTGCTTTACTGAGGCCAGTTTCACAGGTCAGTCACCCTCTTCAGCTTCAGACTCCGACTCTGCAACAGAGAGACCTCGTCAGCAGCCTGGCCATGGCCCAGCCCCCAGCCCCCAGCTCAGCTGCTGCCCTGCATCCTGCACAACAGCTGCTATTGGATCCACATGGATTGTCCTGACAAGCTTTTCCAGCCAGGACCAGGGGAGGGGCACAGTAGTCTCAGAGAGGGAGTTAACATCCCCCACTCCAAAACACAGCATTATTGCATACGGGTTCCCACAATGAACAAGCTCCACTTAGGACCTGAGCTGCTGGTTACCTTCTTCAGCATTCTTGAGCCATTCAACAAACTTCTTCATCTGCTCCAGAAAAACACTCTTTCCTTTTGCAAGATGTGCATCTTTATACCACTTGAGGATGGGTTCTTCACTCAGAACTTCAGCTGTAAAGAGGGGCAAGAGCAGCATTAACACACTGCTGAAAGCCTGACTGGCATCCTTGGCTTTCTCCCTTAGAAGCAACATCACCTATTCCTCCTCTGGGGACAGCTGGAGAGATCTGCACTAGGAGTGCCTTCAGTTCTGGAATTCTGAGAACCAGGCATTTTGGATGGTTCCTCATGCTGGGGGTTTCCACAGCACGGTAGCTTGGAGCTGCACTCTCACTCCCACCAACAGTCTGGAGTGTTTCAGAGCTGTTTGAGATGGCACATTCTAAGCAAAGGTTCCGTTAACAGCTAAGAACAGATGCAAATTCTTTTTAAGTGCAAAGTACAGCATGGGAAGTGTTTAGGTGTTTTTTAAATTTTACAAGTACAATATAATCTTCAGTTTAACAAGTTTCCACAGGTGCACAGTGTGTTTTTCAGTAACACCTTCTATGAGACATTTAAAAATAGCCTAGAGCAGCCTGGAACACGTTGGTGGTCTCAATCTCCAGCTGCTGACAGTCAAGGTTAAGAAAACTAAGAAGAATACAGTATCATGGAACTTAACAAAATGCCTTCAAAGTCTAAATTTAGTTTTGTTCCACAACTCTTAACCAGATTTACCATAGACAGACAGCATCTTTGTCTTGCACTTCCCCATGTGCCAAGGACCACTCACACAGACCTTCATATTTTCACAAACAGAAAGTAGAAAATTCTTCAGCTCATGAAGTGCAATGTTGTAGCACTGAGCTCCCCTGAAAAGCTTATCAGAACTGAAGCATTCTGTTTCACAAGCTTTAAAAACCAACCAACCAAAACTGACCTCTCCAAAAACCTACAAACCCTTGAGACTACAACCCCACAGAAGTTACCTTTGTAGAAGAGCACCACTATTTTCTGGAAGGCCTTCATGAAGTGAATGTTGTCATAACAATACTCTTGAATCTTCAAAAGAAGAGTCAGCTCTGACTGACCTTGGGTGGTGAAGGCAGCAAGTAGAGGGCTGTATTGCTGTAACAAGAAAAACAAATTGGCACATACAGAGCACTTCACATTTACCACCTGACTAAAGCTGGTTTCGTAGTTTCCATCAGCCACTGCTTAGAAATCTGCAACCACCACCCCACCCCCAAGCAGCTCTGCAGCAGTCCCTGCCCCTGCCTCAGGCCCTTGGCCTGTAACTCATCACAAGGGGGAGAATTCCCCATCTTGTGCTGTCTCTGCAACAGTGGGGTTGCAGCCTTTAACATTTAAAAAGGGAACTACGGACAGAAGGAAAACCGAGCCCTGCCCAAGGGGTGCAGAAGTCCACACTGAAGTTACAATACCTTCAAATGCTTAATGGCTTGCTCTGCTACCAGCTCCTCCTTTTTGTTCCACTCCACTGTGCTCATTACACTTGACCAGATTATGGCTACCACAGTCTGTTCTGAGATGTTGTTTTTCTTCATCTCCTCCTTCACGTACAAGATGATCTGCCAGGCAGAGTAAGAGTCAGCACAAAGGCCACATATGGCACTAAGCTAAATTAAAGCTTCTCTTCTAAAGGTAACCCAGAAGGTTTCGGAATGACAACCAACCTTGATCATACAGCAGGATTAAGGAAAGACCACAAAGCTCTGATCCTCATTTTAATCTCACCTTATTTTAATGAGGTGAGAGCTAAGTTCACTGTAAAAGAGAGTGAGGCACAGAAAGCACCTCCACCTTGTCTACAAACACTTACATCCTTGAATGGATCTCCCCGGGACATCTGCTCCTGCAGCTCTTTCTGCAGCTCCTTCCGAGCTCCTATGGATTGCTGGTTCCGAACATACTCGGAAAGTTCTTTTAGTCCTGCTTCAGTGAAGTACTTTGAGAAGTGCTCAACACTTTGTTTGTTGGCTGGGAAGAGTTCCTGCAAACAAAGTTTACAACTCTTTTGTAAAAGAAATGTGTATTGAGCACTTTGTTGCCAAGTGCTGTTCACTACACTTATGTAGCAGCAGCATCGTAGTTCAGTGGTACTCACCATGAGCCTGTTGTCCATGTTTACTTTGCGAAGACTGACAGCCACTGCATTGATATCTTTCTCATTTATCCATGATTTGAACAGCTTGACTGCAAAAGCTGCAGAAACACCTGTGCAGTAGGAATAGTTCTATTATTAGTGAAATTCAAAACACAGGGAGCCATAAGGCCTGAGTACAGGGTGCCTCGTTTGTCAGACTGCTTGCTCAGAGCAGCAGCTGTGCTTCCACACAACCCCAGCACAGTCTGCAGCATCCCTCTCTGCCCAAGGATACTGCAGCCTCCAGCACAGTGGACTTTTCCTACCACTCAGCATCACAAAGTCTTCCCTGCACTAAACTCTTTCTGCTGCAATTTAGGAAGCAGCCTAAAGACATGACACACCTTTTGCATCCTGAAAGGTCCCTCTCCAAAATACAGTAGTGTCTTGCTGAGTAACAGCAGCTCCCTGTGTCCAACACACAAGCTTTCTCAAGAAACTCACTTTCTGAAGTCTTAACAAGATCTTCAGGTTGTGGGGCATCACATTTACCTTTGCTAATCCTGTAATCAGTCTACCACCACAGGAAGCTCATGAGCTGCAAGGCTGTGTCATGGTTCCATCTCCCCTTCCTCAGGGAGCAGCTGGGCCACACTCACCTTCTTTAACCAAGTTCTCGTTGTAGAGACTGTTGAGAATTGATGCATTGAGTGTCCCATTGGCAAGCAGAATACCCGTCAGCATGGCCAGTTTGTTCCGCTCAGATTCTGAGAACCCTTTCAGGAACAGCAGCAACTGCAGGACAAAGAAGAAGAGCTGCATTAAACAACCATCTCTCACTACACTTTGGCCACTGCCTCTGTGTTAAATACTTGTTTCCTCAAGTTTCATTCAGCTAGAAGCACTAGTCACTGGTAGTCATGCAAGCCAGCCATTCTTCTATGAACTTACAGGAGTTGTGTTTTAATAACCTATTTTATGATGTACCTTCTACAGAGTGATTAACTAGCAGAATGTGAAGCTTTATTTGTCTCCTGATAAAAACCCGCTCCATACCTTTTTGACTTCATCTTCAAAGCCTTTCTCCAGGTACTTGTAACGCCTGATTAGCTTGTTAAAAACCTGCAAAGACACAGAGTACGATATCTTTTGCTGTGAACTATCATTTGATTAGAATTTTACAAAACTGAGTTCAGTAAAGTAGGCCTGAACTCTCCAGAGCACTTAGAGCTTGGAACAATGCTTCTCTACCACTTCCAGTATGCTTCTTCAAGCCATGCATTACTTTTACTTAAACTTAGAACTACATAAACATTTAATTTTTGACCATTAAATAGCTTTACATTACATTGTCCTCATTTCAGAACTAACCTGAGCAAATGCTTGCATGGTTTCTAGGTCTTCCTGTGCTGCAAACACACAGACGTTTGTGCGTGTCATGTCGTCTGCCAGGGTCCCGCCTGGGGCTGCAGGAGGATTTCAGCATTAGTGGTGTTACTCCCACTGAGCATTCTCCACAGCAGGACTCCAACACTCAAAACATGCAAGACTTTGTCCTTTCACGATGAACTGAATGACCACATCACCGAAGACACCCCTGCATTTCCCTCTGTGCCACTGCTGCACCTGAACTCTAAAACCAGGAGCTTAGATCTGAACATTTAACTCTTCTGGCCCCCTACTGCTAAGGGGATTGACAACACATCTTGTGTCCATATGAGGAACTGAACATGGCCATACCAGCTCCTCCTCCCTTAAAGGAAGCCACTGAAGCTGCTTAATTGCAGCAAGTGTCTTTTTAGTGTCTGCTGCAATAATGCTGCTTCGAGGCTTTTACATGACAGAGTAAGTCACAACAGTAAACTGAAACATGTAGAGACACATGTTCAAAATTCAGTGTCCCAGAGATGAGCTTGAAACTTTAGTTACTTAGGCTGCTTCACTAATGAAGGTGCATTCAGGTTACCAGCTTCAGTGCCAGAACACCTCATCATCAATTTCTATGCCATTCTACATACAGTGGAGATCCCTTGTTACATATTAGTCAGAAACATGGCTTTAAAATCAGAGCTGAACATTTATGGTAAGAATATTAAATGCTGGAAAGGCAACAGGATGTTAGTTTTTATTCTGGCCTCATCTGACTGAAGATCAAAGATGGTCTTCTTAGCTACCTGTTACAGAGAGGGAGCTGAGTAAACCACCCCATGCCACCACTAATGCAGTAATGCTTTCTTCCTTTCCCCATCAGCCTCATTCCTAGAAGGAACACTTCCTAGCACAGGTTGCATGGTTAAGACTCTTGAATGTAAAACCACATCTTGGAACTATTATGGTATGTGCTTACCTGGTTGGCGAGCATCTGCTCCTCTTTGCTCTGTACACAGAGCGTGTACCTGAGTTTACAAGACTTCTCATCATCTCATTTCACTCTCTCAGTCCCTGTGTTTTCTGCTGACTTGACCACCCTCTCACTTCTCACTCCCTGATGTCTGCTAAGAGTCCATGACCTCACTATTGTCAACAACAAATCATTTGTAATCTCACGTCCGAGACTGAGCACTTCAGATTCTACTGTAAACAAACTTCCTTTCCAAAATAACAGGGAAGGATGCAAAAAGCAGAGGATCATGTCAGAATCTTTCAGGGCAGCTACTGGTCTTGTTACTACAGACCACACACCTGAAACAAGCATCCATCCACCTCTCATCATTAGAAGTGAACTTGACCAGAGTCAGGACCTACTCCTGGTAAAAAACCACCAAAAACCCAACCAACAAAACCTAGCCAAACAAACAAAACCAACCACACCCTCCACACCTAAAAATCCAAATACTTTCTTCTAAGCAGAGTTTGTACAATCCACACTTTGAGAAATGCAAACAGACTTGAGTAAAACTGAAGCAGGTTATACAGAGTATTTCTACACAACTGCTCAGTCACCAGGATAGTCACATAGTTTGCTACAGATGAACTTAAACCCTGTTCTACAGACTCAATGGGCTCTTCAGCAGAGTTTATACACTGAAAGAAAATGGAGCTTTTGCAGAGTGAAGTGAACAAAGCTGACAGCAGCCACATCACAGGGACTTACCCAGCATTCCACCAGCCACCAGGATGTCAAAAAGTGTTTCTGCATAGCGGCGATAATCAAGTTTTGCACCAGAAGCATCAAGAAACTTTGCTACTGCCTCCAAGTCAGTGCCAGTTTCAGTTAAACCTTGAATAATACAGTCCTGGAACTGAGTAGGGTCAAACCTCTCTTTTTCATCTGTAAAACATAAGTGCTGAAATAAGATTTCCACAGAGTTTTGTGATGATCATTACTTGGCTTTAATAACACTTACCTGACTTCTCAGTTTGATTCTCATACCCCTGTTCTCATGTTAGATCACTCTTTCCTTCCAAAACCAGAGACAAGGCAATTCTTAATACATGCCCTACAGTTCTGTACACTTGACTCCACTACTCATGTTTCATCTCACCTTTTGAGCATGAAATATTCTGACTGACAGACTGCACACCATTATCATACCTCAGTCACCTGGCAATTTGCTTTCTGGCTGCAAAGACCATCCCCTCCTCTTAACCTGCATTTAAGTGAGTCTGAGGCAATTACTTTTCCTCAAGTGGCTGGGGAAAATGTAGACATCCAAGCTAACTTACTGGACTGTAACTGCAGATCTACTTAGCATCCTGTGCTGTTGTTGAGCAGAAGGTGCACTTCTTCATACCTGAGATACATCAGCTGATCACTGCCTTGTTTTTACTACAGGCAGGGCATGGTCAGCATGCAACAAATCCACCCACTTGTTTTCTGTAACTAACAGAAAGTCTTAAAGACATCTTAAACTTTCTTCATCTCAATCTGTCCTTAGATTATGGAAATCATGAGATGAAAAGCTTCCAAAGATAAGAGAACTCAACTGCAGATCTTATTTTGAGTGCTGTGTACACCAGCTTAGCCAGTTCTGGTAGCAGCCTCGTAGGATATACTGGTGTCCAAGTGTCCATGCAAGTATCAACACGCTGGTAACAGCTGGGTGCAAGTTTGGAAATACTGGATCAGTGATTTTCCAGGACAGATCCACAGAGCTCACTGTTCCAGAAGAGCTGCTTCAAAGCCAAACCACAGTTAAATGCTGAAAGAGACTAAACCCTAGGCTTCTGGCATTTCATCTGCTGGACAGACCACATCCAACTCTCTCATTCAAGAGATTTTCAAGGTGCTTTGACATTCAAACAGGTTCTATAAATCAAAGTATGCTTCTGTATGTACAGCATCCCTAAAGCTGCCTGGAACACTGCTGGTACACAAGTGAAACTGTACTAAACAGATTAAGAGCTGTCCCCATTTCCTCTTCATGTTGGAAAAAAGCTCCACCAAAATACTGAATTACTCATCATACCTGTTCAGTCACTAACTCTCCTTATGGAAGTAACTGTACATGTACAGACACAGGCTTCTGCATATCCCATACTTTGGGGCTTTTTTGGATGTTGACTGGGGGAGAGGTGGGTGGGTGGATTTGTAGAATTTTATTGTGGTTTTTTCATGTCATGTTTTAAAAATTTAAAGGAGGACAATGTAACTTTTATTTAGTGGCTAAGACTGAAATTCTTACTATGTTAGATGTTCCTCAGATGTATGTATTAACCTGCAACAAGCCTGTGCTGGAGCTCCCCTTTATTCAGGGGTAGTAGATCCTTCTGCTTGCAGGCTAAACACACTCAGGACGGTTCTAGAATGACCATGTTTTAGGCCAGGGTTATCACAGTACATTCAGCAACAATTCTGACTGCCAAATATTTTTTATTAGTGCAGAGAACATTCCAGCAGCCACAGTCAGCTTCCAGACTCTGCACTTAGCATGTTCTCATGTAAAAGATTTATGGTGAGCGCATGAAGGCGCTGGTTTGTTTCCTGACAGAAACCGACGTGTTACGGTACACACAGCGCCGGCAGCCGGTGCTGGCAGCGAGCACGGCGCGGTAACTCACCTCTTTTTCTGGTTTTAAAACGCTGGCCCGATAGTGTCGGCTTCTGCGGCTTTTGATTATTCATAAAAGACACCCTGCAAGCAAGCAGAGACACCCGTGAGCACGCCGGGGGCCGGGGCCGCGCCGCTCCTCCCTCAGCTCCCGCGGCGCTGGGCGGCTGCCGGCCCCCGCCCGGCTCCCGGCACGCACC
>VZRX01018949.1:0-45814 GCA_013398075.1 Notiomystis cincta | reverse complement strand
AACGCTGCCGCGCTCCCGGTGCCCGTGCGGGGGAGGAAGAACGGGCGCGCCGCCCCCCTCCCCCGGCCTCCACCGCAGCGCTGCGCGGTGCGGCCCTTACGGCCCCGGCTGTCGCAGCCGGCCACACCCGGCCGCCCCCCGCCCGCGCCCGTCTCCTCACCGACTTTAAGGCAGAGAGAAAATGCCCGAGCGGCCCGGAGCGGAGACGGGCAGGAACAGCAACAAGGAGCGGCGGCAGCGAGAGCTCTGCGAGCGGAACCGACGCCAGAGGAAGAGGGGAGGGCCGCGCTCCGCCCCGCCCCGCCCCGCCGCGCCCGAGAGGATGGAGGGAAAGGGGCGGGCAACGGGCCGCGCTCTCTCGGGGCCGCGTGTGCCGCCGGCCTGCTGGCGGCCGGGGGTTCTGGTCCTGCGAGTGGAGCTGCCCGGCCGAGCCCTACCCGAGCGTGATCGAGCCCGGCACCCAGCGCCTGGTGCCCCCCGCTGACCCCGGCCCTGCGGCGGAGCCAGCCCGGCACCAGGGACACCGCTCTGGCCTGGTGTGCGGCCCACGGGGCGCAGCAGTCAAGTGCCGGGGGCCGCCCCGGGACCTGCGGTGCATCGAACTTCAGTATCATACCTGCTGTGCTACTCGAGCCTGGATTTGCTGTTGCAGTTGTAATAATTCCTTCTTTCCGATCCCGGTGGTAACATCACCCTGTAAGCAGTTGAGGTGCTGTAGTCTGTGCAGACAGGACTGTGAGTTACAAGCTGCGTGCATCTGACACACAACAAAGTCGCTGGGCTCCAGAAGCGCAGGCCTTCTCTAGGGCCCTCTGAACACCGGATCCTTCGCTAGCACCGGGCGGAGACGGCCGGGGGTTTTATTTCAGAACAGGTCTAATCCAACCTTCAGGCTGTAGGGCAGTCTGTCTGTCAGCAGACAGCATAAACACTCCCGTTGTGGTAGTGGAAGCCCTTTAAGCACTATGTAAAAAACATGAGCTGCCAAACTCACAGGGCAGCACAGAGCTGGAGACAACACGGACAATTCTCTCCGTGCTGGTGTAGGACAGGAGGTGCAATTGCAGCTCAGTTCTTTGCTCCCCAGAAGGCCAAACCACCAAACTAACCTAGAGAACACAAGCTTCTTTCTAGACCTGACACAACTGCAACTTCACCAGATTTAAGTATAATGTTCCTGTGACTAAAGCTCTTGATATGACCAGTTGTCAGGTGTACAAATGGAACAAATCCCTGGGCTGCGGGAGGGGACAATTTGATCATTCTTATTGTCAGTAGGAGCCAAATTGCATCTCATACCGGTTTTGTTACTATTTCTTCCTTGAAACACTGCTAGTAATAGGTCCGAGTGTCACAAAATAGCAGGACAGTGCCTTACAAGTTTTATTCAAGAAACGTTTTTGCAGATTGCAGTTAACAGCCTAATGAAATCCCCAAAATACTAACTTCAAAAATACCACATTCAGAGGAAGCATTTTCACCTCACTATTTGCAAATATTTGTCCATTAATTCTAAACCCAAGGCACTGGGTGCTCATTCTAAAATGAGAGCATCTATCTAAATCAGAATTAATTAAAAAGCCAAGAAGAGAAGTCAGAAATTATTAAAATCACATTTTAAGGAAAGGAAACACAAAGACATAATAGTTCCTGCTGTGAGCTCCCTAAAGTCTTTGATATGACAGAACTGCAAAGCCTTTTACCAATTGAGCTGCTCCCATTAACTGTAGTTTCTCACATTTTACCAAGAGAAATAAACAGGAAAACGTTACCAATGTAAAGGAATAAGATCTTTTTATATCTCTACAGATTTAGATTAAATGTGACTTATTTGAGGATGTGTGCAGGTTACACTCTCTTCTATACTATGCTAATTTAAGCCTCATCATTGAAATAAATGAAAATAAATTTGTGTTTATGTAAATGGGGCCAAGATCTGAACTAATGCAATACCTGTTGAGCATCTCCAGAGTTATTTCTTATGCTAGTATTTTGGGTACAGAATGATGCTGTTAAATGTGTTCTTACTGTTAATTTTATTGCTTTCAACTATCAGCTATCAAAGTTGAATATTGATTAGTGTGTATACCTGTGCTGGCTCAGCTCAGCCGTTTCCTTTTCTCCCTCTCAAATACCTTTGCACCTGCTCTTCAGTCTCCTCTCCTCATGGGGAAAGGAATGTTCCATCAAGATTCATACAGCTGCCATGGGATCACTTTAAAACCTCCTTTCCAAAACAATGTCTGTCAGTCTGTTTGGCACAGCTGAGTTAAGCTGTGAGCTGCCACACCTCTGATGGGCTCCTATTGTCAGGGTTCCCCTCTCTGCTCTCCCCTCCTCCTTTCCCTCTTGGTCACCTGCTGCACATTTGCTCTGCTGATGGTTGCTATGGTTATATTACAGCTCTGAGAAGGGCCAGAATTGACAGTGGTTCGAGGAGATGTGATGATGTGGAGCAGGCCTGAGGTGGGCTTCCAGGAAGCAGAGCTAAACTGGTGTGTTACTGGGGTGGTGTTGATATATCAGTGCCTAGAAATACTTGGCAGTGTGTACTTTTACTGAAATATTGATACATTGCCCATCATTGATTTGTACAGGGTCTCATTCTGATCTTTGATATTTTCATATGCTGGAAGAATACAAAAAATAGGTAACATTTGTAACTCTCAAAATGGATGTAGAATGGTACTATTTGTGATCTGCTCTTCATTGCAGCTATTTTCAAAATCACATGCAAATTCCTTGAAGTTCTTGAGGTAACTCCAGAACTGTTCCAGTGTAGCATGAAACACATTAATGACAGGTCTTTGACTTTGCAGGACAAGATAACTGGTTCTTATATCTTGTTCTACAAAGATGGTGTGATATATATATATGTGTGTGTGTGTGTGTGTGTCTGTGTGTTTAAGTGTAAGTGTAAGTATTACAGTTCCATTTCTTTCTTGCAGGAATGCTTGCAGTCAGGAAGTGGCTGAAGGAGTCATCTGGTTGTTTGATCCTTAGGAAAGCAGTAGTAATCTGTATCAATGGCCCATGGCTTACAGGTTCCAGGTTTGTCTTCTGAAATCTGAAATAAAATATAAAAAATCATTTTGCTAAGGGGAAAAAAAACTTACTATAATTCACAAATGCATGCTCCTTATCAGCTATGCAAATGTCATTGCACACACGTATCTGAATTTTCTCAAGTTACAGAAGGTTGGGAAATCAACCAACTCACCTCTAGGGAACAGTGGCATTCTTGTAGTTGAACAGGTAATTAAGCTCATATCTCCATGGCTCAGGTGAGTTCTCAGCCTGAAAGGCTCAGATTACAGGAACTGACATAGGAGGTTCCACTATGCAATATGGTTTAATGAGACTCCATTGAATCGTGGGGGCCATGATGTTTGCAGAGGAAGCCTGCAGTTCTGAGTGCATTCCTGGAGATAGTACCTCATCTCCTGATGACTGGATAACAAATTCATCTTTATTTAAGTTCTAAGTTGTTACCCAGTTTTTGCACAACACTTAGCCCATTAAGATTCTTCATTTTGGTTATGATTTCTATGAATATGAGAAGCTCTATCACTGAGAAACACTCTGACTGCTTGATATCCTGCCCAGAAGGAAGCAGAAGTGGATGGATGCAGAATTCCCAGCCCCAACCTCCAGGTAGGTTGAGGTGGGGGTCTCTAGCTGGCTGCTATTGGAAGAGGGGGGCCTGCAGGTCTGCCTGATGTAATTTGTGTCCCTTTTCATAGAGAAATTTTCAGTCTAGAACACAACAGATTTGTTCAAACTCAGGTGCATGGGGCTTTTTAAGTTGAAAGCTTTAATTAATGGACCTTGTAATTGTTTCATCAGATATTTCCTATTTTCCAGTCTCCTAGTGTTTTTTTTAGTTTGCTTTCTGACTGGATATGCATTGATGGGAGAATGGCTGGTAAAATCTTGCTGTTTATTTCATAATTGCTCCTGTGCTCTACTACTTTAATTTTTCCCCCTTTTTTTTTCCTGTTTAACTTACAAATAAACAGAAATTTGGGCCCAGTGACAAGGTATTAAGCAACTCCAGATGTATCTACTTTTACAGTGCCAAAGGATGAGTGCAATGGAAAACCTGTGAAGTGGCTATTGTCAGGAAACAATGTCATCATTGCCATCTTGCCCTGCTTTCTGCAGAAACCTAGTGCAATCATTGCTGGCTGGGACAGACATGGGGAGGGAAGCTGGCTCCTGCCTCATCCCACAAAAATAAGTACTCTCCAGCAGGCTACAGCTCTGTCTGCCAACCCTTGTAGTGAGGGAAGTACAAAACACAGGAAGAGCACATTGAAGGCATTACTCTGGAAAGACACAGAGAACTGCAAGGGTGAGGGTGCATTTTCCTGCCATCCTCATTTTGAAGAAAGCAGAGGCAAAGCATACAGGTGGTTATTCAAATAACTTTAGTGACTGTGGAAGAAATTTGAATAAAAGGGCATAGTCCAGTAGTTGTGGGTTACCTGTTCCATGTGTGAGAGAGGGAAGATAAGGCATGTCAAAACCAGCCAGAACTGGTATTGTATTGCACTTCCAGAGTGGTAAATAGTCATATAATGGATACCCAAAAGAATATGAAATACATATGTTATTGACATATTGCAATCATAATCCCATTCCTTGTCTTATGGTTAATACAAAATTTAACAAAAAATGAAACTTTCCTCCTTTCTTTTCCCAAACCAGTTTTAAACCTATTCTGTTCATAACCAGAATTAAATAGTGTCTTTGTGAGCAATATCTTCAGCAAAATTAAAAATGTGAGCAGTCTCTCCCAGAAACTAAGTCTCTCTCATCAGCCAAGCTCTATGACTCATGCAAGAGTCAACAGAAAAGCCAACTTTGCTCTCCTCTATCCAAACCATATTGAACCATAAACCCTGTCCCAGAGGGTGCTCAATTCACACACCTGCTACCACCAGTTACCAAGCTGATTTCAGTGCTGGCATTGTTTACCTATTTATTTTTAATGTGAGGATTTAGAAGTCAAAAGTAAGAGTTTACTACAAGTTGGATCTTGCATTACCTTGTAGAGCTGGCTTTATATCTGAGAAGTGGCTCATATTCAGTTCTGGGTTACATATTTATCATCTGCAGATGGGATAGGGCACTTAGGATGTTAGCAGTATTCCAAACTGAAAAAAGGGATGGATGGTTCTTCTTTATTTGGATATTGCATGGGCTGTAGGATGATAGCTTTGTTTTGATTCATGGCACTCATCAGGGAGCATTAGGACCAGGGAAGGTTGGTGCTGGGTAAGGATTTCAGAAGAGGAGTAGTTTGGTTTCCTGCTGTGTCTTGTTAGTCAATGAAATTAAGCTGATTTGCCTCAGAAGAAACTATTACACAGTAACTGGGCAAAATACCTTCTCACCCACGTTTTATTTTCCAGAGAAAGGCTGCTGTCTACCAGTGATTAACTGTGTTTCTTTTCAGGTCAAAATGGAGTGGATGCCTGGTCCTAAAAGGAGCATTAGGAAAATCCCCTTTTATTACAGCCTATTGGTGCAGATTCCAAATGACATTACATGTACATGGCCAGACTCCTAGTGGTGCCAGGAAATCAGCCTGTTCTATGTTGTAGTATCTTATTAACCTACCATTCCTGAGTTTAGCCTGATTCAGCAAGTTCTTCTTGGTTTGGGGTTGGTTTGGAGGGTTCAGGACTGAAGTTCCTTTTTCATTTAGTCTTGTGGTCTTTTAGTTAAACCATTCCTTTGATTTAGTTAAATCAACTTGTTGGCTGCCACAGCTGCAAGTACAGCAAAGAGTGAAGGTTTAGTACCTTCCCCCCAAATGCTCCACCAACACATTTAACATGGCACACGTAATTTTTTTGGACTGGAGGTTTAAAAGCTGAAGCCACCAATTCCTGCAAAAGTGAACATCCAGAATTTTACTTATCAAAATACATTAAAAATGTGTTTTGGCTAACCACATAATAAAAGCTATCAAGTTTAAGACTCCAGGGCAGAAAAATAGAGTTGCTATAGGAACAAACAAACAAAAAAATGTCAAACAACAAAGATGCCAATGAAGGCACAATCAAGTCTTTAAAAGAACAGTGGAAATGTAAAAAACAGGTCTGTAAATGAGTTTATCTGGTGCCAGATATGATAATCCCTATACAGAACTGCAGGTTTCATCTGCAGCTGGAGATAAAGCATGCACTAAACCAGCAAGCCAAATGGAACTGGGGGATTGTTTACAGCACACAGTCAGTGTAACTAAAATACTGACACTGCATTTTGAAAATACCTCTTCTGACAGTGCTTCCAAAGATGTAAATAGAGGTTTAACTTGTCTGGCTGACAAAAAGAAAAGCTTAAAAAATGCAAGCCAGTGATGAACTGCAAAAGCTAATTCTAAACGTGTAGAAATTAACATATATTCTTTGAAACTGTTGTTTGCTACAGGCCTACAATCCAACTTTGGTGTTAACTGGGACCTGTTAGTTTTTTCCTGCAAAACTTCATTCTATTCATGTGTTATTGCTATTTAAATTCTCATCATCAATCCCCTCTTTTTATTTCAAAGTCAGCCTATAATTAAAAGTGGTTCAGACATAATTAAAATACACCTTTGGTGCTCTCTGTTGTTAAACAGCTGATAGTTCACATTAACTTGAAACAAACTATTGTCAGGGACCATGAAAATCTTCCAACATTTATGTTTTGGTTGGGCTTTTACCAAGTAAAGAGTACATGTGAAACATACAGTTTTAATCTCTTACAGGACAAAACCCAAATTTTTGGCTGATGTTGAAAGTTTTTAGTGACAAACTGCTGAGAAGAAGCACAAATTTGATTTCAAAAGTTTTTAAATTTTGCAACAAAACAAAAAAAAAAGGGTGAAAATTCATGATGAAATTTGAAATTTTTTTTTAATTGAAGTTTTCTACTGAACAAACTTTTTCACATGCCAATCACCTCTCCTTTTCATACTATAGCTTTGCAAACAGATCTTTCAGGCTTGAACAATCACAGAGATGCTGCAGTAAGTGATTTCATTTATTTGTCCTGAGGCCCACTGGACAGTTTAACTAAATTCTGCTGTGCTCTTGCATCACTGAAAGCTGTGCCCTGTTTGAGCTGTGTCAGGACAGCCTGATCTGCAGAACACTTTGAGTGCAAGGAGTGCATCTGCACCCTGAAATACCAGGAATGTGTAAAAATACAAAAGATTGCCCACAGTGTCAGATGTTTCAGCAGCTTCATGTTACAATTAGTAGAGGCTTAAGAATGAAAAGTTAGAAGGGCAAAATACTCATTTTAGCAGTTCCAGATAGAATATGAAAAGAAAGCTGACAAGCAGAGTTCTTCTGTATTCTACTTTTCTACCCAGATCTGGTGGAGGGAGAAGAATTTCCTCTATCACCAGTCTACAAGCTTCACTCTGCATCTGATCATTTCACTGCCTGGCAAAAATAAACCTCAGAGTAAAGTGAACACACACTTCTGTATAGCTAACAGGAAGCTAAAGATACTTGGAAGTATGAGAGAAGTAATAAGTGACTCAGCATAAATTATATCAAGAAATAATCTTGGGAGGACAGGTCAAATACAGATTGTGAGAGGCTGATGATGGGATCTCCACTGGCAGTCAAACAAACCCCATGTGTCAGTCTATGACTGCTGCATTTTGGTAAAATACATTAAAATTCCTTTCTATAAGGAAGTTTCTTAGGACTTTCTTGCACTGAGTGTGGTTGAGCCAATGCCTCCAAATGAAATACTCAGATCTACAGTGGTGTCTGTGCCTGGGTGGAAGAGGACTGGCATTCCACAATTCACTATGGACAGAGCATTTTCCTGTCTTTCAGCCTGTCTGAAGACTGAAATAAAGTCATCCTAATGGGGAAAAAAAAGAAGGAAAAATTCCATCTCCATGTAGGAAACATCCCAAAATTTTAACTTTATCAGGTGTTTGATGATTTNGTTTAATTTCAACTTAGAAAATAGTGGTTTCTTCTCCAGGACATGGAGATTCCACTGTGATAAGGACCCTGATTTTGTAAAGATTTTACACTCAGAGACTTTGAATTTTCATGCTACAGTAACAGCATTTACAGAGGGAGGCACTAGAAGCAGCTGGGCTTTCTATTGTCAGAAATATGTTGTTCTGGGGACAAAGCCCTTTTTAAAAGAAAATACAACTGCAATATTTTTCTCAATCAGGCACAGATGAGTCTGTTGAAGAAAGTCTATGAAGTGCTTTTTCTGTACCCCCAGAAAGAAATTTCAGATTCAGACAGCCACAGAACCTTTAAAGTAGGGGTTGGCAGGTTAGATCTTTACCATGTAATACTCTCATGACAAATGTAGAAATCAGGATTACTTGTTGAACAATATGTCTTATCAGAGATGGAGGATCCTCTCAGCAGGATTTACATTGCTTTACTGAAGCAACGGTCACATCAAACTACCCAAAATGAAGAGCCAACAGCTGACAGGGACAAGAGGGAGAGCTGACGGCCAGGTTTTCATCTGCACTTTCTGTTGACAAGTCTTGCAAAAAAAAAAAAAAGATCCATTTGCCTTCATTGCCATTTCATTGTGTCAGCAGAGTTAATAAAAAAGGCGATTCAGCATGAAAGTGAGTGGCAGAAGCAGCTTCCCCAAAAAGTGGTGTTAATTTCCCATGGTGAGACTGCTTAAACTCACAAGTTAGTCATGTGACAGCTGGTAGATAATCTTCCTGCTCTTCAAAGTGACCTTTTGATTGCCAGCAGCACTACTGTATTTTGTTCATTTTGTTGTTCCCACTCCACTGTTCTTGGGTGCACCCATCTCTCTTTAAGAGACGAGACTCTGAAATACTTTCTGTGACAGCTTTAGCTTTGTGGCACAGTTTGTCATTGGACAAAGCAGGTTGGTGGTTCTTTTTTCTTTTCATTTGTGGGAGGAACTATCACGTTTCTCCTGAATTTTCTCTTCCAGGCTGTTTGTTTCTCAAGTCACTACTACGGCTCAAAACTTCTGGGCAGCAGAAGCACTTCTATTGCTGCCAAAACAGCTTTTGCAAGCTTCGAGCTCACGGGAATCCTTTTGTTTTTCAAGGGAAACCTGCCACAGCCAGCCAGCTTCTCCTGGGCAGAGGCACTCCTGCAGCATGAGGCCACGAATGCTTAGGGAGCTGCACTGCAGTGGGCAGCTGCTCCGGGGACTGCCCGTCTGCTGTCAAGGTTGGCAGAGACTCCTGTGCTCAGTCCACTGGTTTGTAGTTCGGGCTTCCTCTGCCCGCCCCGTCCTTCTCCCCACATCCACTAGAGGGATACCTAAGAGCACACGTTTCCTCTGCCCCCAACCCCCAGTGCCACATCCTGCCGCCTTTGGTCACAGCAGTTAGGACATTTGAGTAGATGCAACCACACTTCAGGGTTATGCATTGTAAATCGTTAACTAGTTTGTGAGAAGAGGTCAGAAAGGAGCTTATTGCTGAACATCGTGTGATGAGATGGCATTTTTCCTGCAAATATTCAGGCAGCCTCAATTTCTGTGTCTGAAGGGGGTACAAGCACATATTTAAGAGCAGGGAAAACACAGTAAGAAGTAGATAATGTCCAGCTGGAAGAAGTGGGAGAGGGGATGGAGGGATGCCAGAATTTCCTTAGCTACTTCTAAGCAGGAGCAGCTTGCATGTTTCAATGCCTACTGGAAATAATGGAAATATTCCTAATAACTACACGGGAACCTGAATGAAACTGGTGAAGCATCAGAGTTTTATCTTTATAGAGTATGGGATTGTTTCTGAGAACAGAAACAATGAGCTCCTTGGCATTTATGTCTGCATGCTCACAGCCAGCAAGGAACTGATCATTTAAAAGAATCTTTTCCCATCTGTTAAGGAAACTGTAGTTTGTTATTGAATGTGAAGCAAGAAGGAAACATTTCTGCATTGCAGATTTAAATTTTGTTGAATCTGTGCAAAAGAATATATTAAGGCCAATATGGACTTAGCAGGATCTAGCCTTTGAGTGGAAAGGCTAATCCATATGATTTATGTTAAGTGTAGTGTATTTCCCTAGATGAATGCTATAGTTCTTCATCACACAGAAAATACTGAGTGTTTTATACTTTCTAGAAAATATAAGTCTTTAAAATGCTAATAATAGTCAGAAAAGCAGTTATTTAGGTTTAAATACAGCTATCCTATTTCTACTCAAAACTCTTCAGACCATTAAACCATTAAATCACAGTAAGTTTTAAGTAACTGTCAAGCACTGCAATGAGATGGGGAATCAGCCCTGTACATATTTAGTTCAAAGCCTGCAGAAATTGTTGCCAAGATTTTTCAAACTCTGCACAGATTCTATATTGCAAGGATAAGGACTTGTTTTGGCTTGATTACTGTGAGTGTTATTTAAACACCATGCCCATGTATACACACACATATCCACATATCCACAAAAGTACCGGTGACTTCAAGAGAAGTTTCTAGGTGCGTGGCCCTAGGGAATGACCCAAAGTTTTTCTTAAAATGTGACAGGCAAAAGCAATAAAAGCAAACAGTGGTGGAGTTACAAGACAAAGCTAACCTGTCTGATAAATGGAGTGATATAATCAGGGAGTAGAAAGGAGGCCTTCCTACCTGTCAGGAATGCCCCCCTCACTTTCCTTGTGAAACAGAAAGACAGTGTTTTCTACTGGCAAATACTTTTTGTGAGTTAAAATGACAAGCAAATACCAGGATGTTCTCCATTCTGCTGAATGTACCATTCTAACTCATCTAGGAGATGCACAGCAGTATTTAATTTGAAAACAGTTACCCATACACATACTCTCTGTTGCAGTGTTCTGCCCATCTGCAGAGATATTTGGCAGGGGGGCCAAAGCTTACCTTTGGATGCCAAAGGATAGATGTGCCAACTGGTGAGATTAGGTTTGAGTCCCAGGATGATCCCCTGCTTACAATGAGTCTTGACTTTAACAAACAATGATGTTATTTTTAAGCTTGCCCTTGTTATATGTAAAAGGGATCTGTACCATAACCCCATTTTATTCAATTAAAAGACCTGTTCAAAATGGTATTTTGTTCAATCTTAACAGAAGTTCTACCTTTGTATTTTTTAATATGATTTAATCTACTGTTCCCCTCAGAAGTCCTTTCTCATATCACCTCTGTTGACAGAAACCAGGTTTATTTTTCTCCCCCTTAAAGGCGTGGCCATTCCCTCAGCTTGGTCAGGCTAGGGGGAGAAATACGTGTTGTTCTCTTGCTGTGGAAAATCCCAATTGTTCTTTGCTGCTCTTGAGCCATTCTGTGATGGAAATGACAAAGATTTGGTAAATTTGACTACTGCCAACATGAACCACCACATTGCTCAGTAGGACACTGTCATGACAGACAATGAGACATTAATGAGGCTTTTCACCTGAGGTTCTGTGGTGCTGAACAGTGCTGAGCTTATAATTATATTATTGTTCAGGAAACTGAAATGAGAATGAACTAAATGACTTGGTAAGAGTAACACTAAATAAATGGTAGGAGAAGATTAGCATTATGTTTCTTTTCCCTACTCTGATGATTCTGAAAGATTTCCTTTGTATATAATGTATACAAAAAGTAAAGCAATTTTACTGGACTTTAGGGGAAATCAGGGGCTAAAATCTCACTGCATTTGTGACAGAATACAAGAAGTGTGTGCTCTTAGGAAAGATCACTACATCCCCATTTGCTGAGTCATGCATCTGCCATACTAGACCCAGACCTGTTTCTACAATATATAAAATGTTTTTAAAATTTGTCTGTCCAGAAGTATTGTCTCCTTGGGATGGCTGATCAGTATTTACATTTTTGTTTAATCAAAGTGTTTTTCTGCCACCTTGTTTCTTACAAGACTATATATCACCTTTTTTTCCCCGAGAATATCATGTATGTTGTTTTCATATTTGACAAGTGCCACGTGGAATCACAGTTTCAAAATATGCAAAAGCAAACCCTGACCTGTCTTTGCAGACAATGCAATTAAAAGACCAGTGGACAAGCCAGAGAAGTGTTGCAACTATGTACTGGCCTTCTAGGTAAATGACAGACCAGGAAAACAAAAAACCTGCTCTGTGTCTGTGGAAGCAGTCATAGTCTCACTGGTATGGACGCCTTGTGTAAGCTGGAGAAGCAGCTCACTCCTCCTGGCAGCTCAGTCTGTAGAGCATGGAGAGCAGATGGCAGCATCTCCTTTCTGTCTGACCAGCTTTATCAGCCAGCAGCAGTTTAGCCAAGACCTTTAATCTAAGATTTGTAAAACATTAATTTAATACTTGCATTCTTAAAGCATGAGTCTCTCAAAGGCAGGGCAAGCAGCAGAAAGGCAGATTTACTTCTCCTTTCCCATTTTCATAAAGGGGTTTATGCCTTACTATGAATGCTCTGCACTGAGAAGCAATCATTAAATAAGAAAGTTGCACTCTCTGACAAATGGTTATGACGCCAGCTGCCCTGGCACAAGTGAAATCATGACAAACCAAAGAACTCTGAAATGCATTTTCAGAACTCAAATGAACCTTTGTGTTTGTGAGGTAGTTGTGTAATAGCAGCAAGAACTGCCCACAAATATTTGCAAAAGGAATGCAAACAAGGAAATTTTGCAAGAAGCTGATGAAACATGAGTAAGGATTAATAAAACAGTCTGAACCTGACTGCTTGGATTCTACTCAGTCTGGTTTGGGTAAATCCTGCACTATCATTTTCCCAGATCTCTTCTCTTCCCTCTGTCTGAAAATCACAGGCCTTTCCTCCTCCCCCTCCATTCAAGTTTTCATCTGTCCTTCTGTGAATTTCCAACAACTACTGCAAATTGCCCTCTTCTTTCCTCTTCAAGTCCTTTGCCTTTCCTGTAGACCTGCATGTAAGTCCAGTCTCAGGTTGTTAGGGTCTATGTCCCAGCTGGAAGGAACCACCCAACAGAGAACACAAGACAGAAAAGACAGAGAAATTCATTTGGGTTCTTTCAAAGAAAATACTACATTCCACAAAGAAAAGCCAAATGGTCCAAAATGAAATGGTCCTGAGTAAGGAGCTGGGAAAAGTTGGTTCTGCAGAGGCAAATTATTTGTATTTTGAAAAAATGAACTATTTCTAATAATGACAACATACAGATTATCCACTCTGAAATGTCTCATGTGTGACTAAAAAGAGCATCTTCTATTTATCTGAGGATAGATCTTTCAGTTTCACAAAACCATCAGGCTTTCAGCATCATATGCAGGAACTCAGTTATGCTTGAGATAAGAAATGTCAGTAAGGCCTACCATTATTTTGGGAGGAAATATAAAATCCTGTACTGGATCCATGGGTAGGAATTGTTCTGGATTGAAAAGACCTGAAAGGTTCTGCAAAGAAACTGAGGGGCATGGGGGAAGAACACACATATTCAGGTTAAATTACAACTCTTTGTCAACAGATGAGATTCTTTCCTAGGGTGACAAGGAGTTTTGAGACTTTACAGGTTGAGTTGCACTCAAAAATTCATAATGTCCAAATTGATTTTTTTAATCTTTAATTCTGTTAAATCTATTCACAGACAACTCACTCCTTAACCTTTGCTTGAAATATATCAATCCTTAAGAAAGATCTTCCAGTGTTTCCTGAAACTGGTCATAACAAATATGTTGAAGTCACATTGGGTGCAATATCTACTGTGGGATAATGCAGTGCTGGATTGTATAGCTATGTTCTGTTCATAAACTTACCTTTCTGTTCATAACTTACCTTTTCACCAGTCATAAAAAAGATAAGCTTATCTGATTGTTGAGAACAAGCCACAGTCTTGCATCAAAGGCTGAAAACTAAAGCTTTTAATGAAATGCTGTATGTATCTAAAGGTCGACTGAGTTTGCTTTGTCCTGCAGAATTTAATTTGATGCTGAAAATAAGCAGATGGGGATAAGCCAGTGCAATGTCTGCCATTTCTCAGCAATTAATGTATGTTCAGATGCTACTGCACCACCTCCTACTCCCTGCCCCAACTCTTCTCTGGTGGTTTGAAATAGTGTGCAAAAAAATTGAGCTCCTCTAATTCTAACCCTGAGAAAACTCTCAGGGGGGATTTCTGAGTTTGAGCTACAACTTCCAGGTCTGTTTGTCCTGTTTATTTCCATTGTCCATGTATATTGTCCAGTAACTGAAGAATTTAGAATACATAGCCGTGCCTGATGCTAGAAACAAGGACATGCACCATTACCCCCTTTTCTAGGGTGTCAGATGCAAAGCTGTCAGCAAATTATCATCTGTCAGGATGGTGAATTGCTGACATCTCTAGCTTCCATGCAGTTTTCAAACACTTAAAAGCCAGCAGACAGACCCAAAAAACTCAACAACCCATATTTGCTACGTTTATAGATGAGGCAGCTAGACAAAAGAGCCACTTGTAAAGTGGCAGGGAGAAATCTTTTTTAACAATGAGAAGCAGCCAAGATTTGCACTGCAAAATATGAAGTGTGGGTCTAGAATGCAATGAATTCTTGGAGTGTAAACACCTTGTACTGCAGGTGAGGAGATGTCATTGCCTGCATGGTTTGGGCAAGACTTGTACAAAATCTGATTTGCCTGGAATGAACAAGCACCTGTGCTGGTGCATAGGGTATGTAGGACAACAAGAGACAACAGAGCTCCCCCAGTTCAGTAGATCTGTAAGCTCCCTGCTTCAGTATATCCCAGAATTCACACATATTTGGGGCTGTTATTGACATGTGAGCTTGCAAGCTGTCCTTGACAAACCCATATGTAGGGAAGGACTTCAAGAATGTATTTGCCTGTCTCAAAACAGGTAATTGTACCCTTAAGATAATGGAACCTGAGAGATGCACAGCTGGCACAGCAGGAAGGAGCTAATTCCAGATCTAACAGAGGTAAAGGTCTGGTTAGCATGCAGACAAAATTCCCACTGTTACAAAATATGGGAAAGGAAACAAGTGCTTATACACACACTATCTCAAGTTATGGGAATGGCATGTGTGCCCTGTGGATACCTAGGACTTGGACTGTAGAAAAGTAGTACTTTCCAGAAGAATGACTCTGAGATTATTGACTTTGGCATAGGGTCTCGTTTGCACCTTAGGTGGGGCAGAGGCATCTCTTATAACTGGACTGTAACACCAAACAGTGAAACTAAGAAGAGGTTTCAAATCAGAAAAATTAATTGTAGCAGCAACATTCACATTTAATTTATTGACTTATAACAGAACATAAAAGCCAAATTAATACAAAGAAAGTGAAGAAAATTAACAAAACCCCAAAAAGGCTTCAGCTGCCTAAATCACTTTCAGTACCACTTCCAGTGTCTGCAATTACTATTGCCTGCCTGGTCTCCAGTTGCTATATCATATCTTCCAATCCTGTGCCATGTCTCTGCTTCTTATGACATCTAAAATGTTCTACACACCTGTTTTTAAGCAACTGCATTTCACCAACTCATAGTGATTACAGAAAGACAAATTGAAACAATAAAGATTTCATATCTTAAAAGCAAATGCAAAAGCTGTTTAAGCTACTGACTTGATTTCTGTAACATAACAGTATCAGCTTGTAACATGAAAGGAAGACAAGAGGAAATTGTGGAACACTGAGAGGCAGTGAAATAATAAGAGCCTGCAGGCTGACATGTGAATCAAATTAAAGCCATTTACTTCTAGTATAAAGGGCAGTCTTCATAGTGCTGGAGCAATGTGACTTATGAGCAACTGGAAGAACAATCACCATGCTTAGCAAGGAATAGCTGATGCAGAGATTCACTGAAACCACTCATTGAACATATAAACTACCAATTTTCCCATTTCTGCTTTCTTCTCAAAGAACCAGAAGCATTTTTTCAGGTGCTAATTTAGGTAACTGCTATAGAGTCACTAAAAAGTGTTTTCTCTACACTAGGATGTATCCCAGATCAAAGCTCCAAATACAAATACTGTGGAGATTTGTGTATTTGTGTGTGTGCACATTCAGAATTGAAATTTTGTCTTTGCACTCAATGAGGAGGAAAGGCTGAAGCTGTCAGTGAACTCAATATTGTGGATTCTGATGTTGAAAACTGAACACTGAAACTGAACAACTGAAACTTCCATAACTTCAAAGTTATATCTTGGTCTCACCTTAGGTTACAAATACATACATACTTCAAATTTATTAACACCACAATTTTTGTTACCATGGAATACAGTGCTGCTTTATGTTTTCCTGTTTCTCCAGCTGCTGCTGCCTGGTGTGATCTAATTCCACTGCACATTAGCAGTATCAGATAACTGATCTTTGCAGATCATCTTTGATCTCATTATGTTCTTTCTATCTTCTTTATTTCAGCAGCAGCCAAGAGTGGGAGAAAGCTCCCAACTGTTCTTGCATGGCTGAGCACAAGATTAAGCATTACTTAAGAATTCTTTCCAGAGACAGCTTCATCCATTCTCCCATTCAAAACACACTGAACTCCATGTCAGTTTTCCCATTATTTTCAGAGACTTTTGGCTTGCTCATGAGATAAAGCAAGCTTCTGCTGGAAATTACAACTCTGACAACTTTGGGGATAAAATTCTGTATACCTAAGCCAGCCATGGCAACTTGCCTGGCATAGCAAAAGAGAATCATAACTCTTGTTTCTTGCCCGTTTTTAACACAAAGATACCTGTGCCAAAAAAATCTAAATCAGCTTTCCAGCAAGTCAGAGCATCACTGCTGATCAAAAAGGTTCTGAATCCAACGAACAAGATTCTGATTCTTTGGCAAAGATCTCTGCACTCAGACTTCACTGCAAGACTCAATCTAAATTAGACAATCAGCTGAAACTATTACAAAATAATTTATCAGGTATAGTTTTTTTAGTGTAATACATGGCAGTAAATTACCTATTATACCTTTACACTTCATCCTGACTTTTCTCTCCTGTAGCATTTGAGCTGTGCTCCCCAGCAGATCTTTCTTGTTGAAAATATATTCGAATGCAGAAGATGTATTTCTAACAATTAAATGCAGTCATTTAAGCAAAATACTGTAATGAGTACAGTGGAGGAAGAATGAAGATGAAGATGGAAGATATAAAGTGCGTATCTTTGGTAGCTGATTCTATTAGGAAAAAGAGAAAATACATTTATCTGTGTGTTGATTAGTGTGTCTTGGGGCAGTAAATCAGTTTTCCATTCCAGTCTCATGCACTATGGTTTGTCATTCACACACATGTGGCCCAAGGAGTGGAGGAGGCAGCTTCATTGTTTGCCATCTAAGAGATAAGAAATTACAAGAGATAAGAAGTGACTTTATTTGACTGGAAACTCCCAACACTGCCCTTTAGTGCCTCCAAATCAGTGAGAACTGGGCTGAGGACTAAAGAGAGATGAAGAAGCATGGTTCCTGCGCTGGTGGACCTCACCTCCTGCAAGTTCCTGCAATGAGGGTAAGCCCATGGGGGTCAATGATTCAGGGGCCAGTGGTGCCTCACCACAATCACAGAAATACCATGGGAGCAATCTGTGAATGAGAGCTCAAGAGTTTCCATGGCAGAGCCTCAGAGGTTCAGGGCACAGCATAGATTTATATGCTGGCAAAGACCTTGCCTCACTAAGTAAAAACTTACCCAGAAAAAGAATTGTAACAGCAGTGGGAACATGACTACAGTGAACAGTTGCAGAAAACAGAGGATAAAGGAGCAGCATTATACAAAGTGTATTGCCTTGTTTGTTTTTCTTCTGTCTCTTTTTGTTAGTTCTGAGTTATTTTTCTCCCAAAGAGTACTGGGCATGGAGTACCAGAATGAAGTGACAGTGGCAGTGTGCAGTCAGTGGGGCAAAGCACATGGAAGGAGGCTGATCCATTGCATGTTAATAAGATGAGCTATTTAATCCTCTATGGTATTTGACATACAGAAGAAAAGAGAAGAGTTCAGGGAAAGAGAGGGTTGTAAAAATCATATCAATTTCAAAGACAAAAGAATTATACAAACCCAGGGAAGTTCCAATACAATGTTTGAATGGCATTTGTTGAAATAACTTGTGTAAATGAGATCTGTTACCCGACATTTCAATTACAAGGAGCTGTATATAAAGCATGACTGATTTGCACTCCACTGTTTAGGGGTGCCATTATCAGTAAACACTCCTACCTAGCCATTGTTAAAGAGACCCTTCCCTTCCCTTCTCTCACCATCTCAGTAAAGGCATCAGCACAGCTTGCCCGTATTTGCTCAGCAGTCAGAGGGCTGTTCAGTGTAAAGGTCTTTTTCAGACCTCTTTCATTCCTCACAGCAGTTACTGCATCTCTCAAAGCGAAGAACACTGAGCATCCCAAGAAAAGTCCTGCCTCACCCATCCCCTGAAAAAGATGAGAAAAAGCCAGTCTCTCACATAAATACACACATACAGTCCTATTTTATATTGCATAGTACACACAAGTAAGGTGCACACTCTGATTGACATTATGATTTCTCCATCAATTATTTTAATATTTTTATTCTAACCTTGCAGCTTATCACCACATTTAGAAGTATGGTGTTAAATTCATCTTGCAGCTTCTGTGTATAGTCTGTTAACAAAACTCTAAAATCACTACTTGCCAACCATTAAAGTGACTCAACAAGATCTGGCTTTATGTGTTTTCTTATTAACTTCC
Source organism: Notiomystis cincta (assembly GCA_013398075.1). Lineage (NCBI taxonomy): Eukaryota > Metazoa > Chordata > Aves > Passeriformes > Notiomystidae > Notiomystis > Notiomystis cincta. Next base: position 27,201 of record VZRX01018949.1, on the reverse strand, counting down.
CTGATGTCATAAATAAAACAATTTACTGGATACTTGTTTGAAATGCTAAAGGAGAGGAACTGAAAACTTACATGTGTTTTATATCGGAGTAATTTCTCAGTTTGGCCTGAGATCTAAGAATTAGACCCTGTGATGGATTGCTTACCTTGGATGCATAGATGGCATAAGGATTGTGAGAAGGTGACAGCAGGGAAACACTAAACTGTTCTGGAATATCACAAACAGCAGGGATCTTATACTGATCTGGACCCCGAGTATAGAGGACTCCTTCTGAAGAAAACTTTAACTCCTCCATTGTGTACAGTCCAATGCCTTGAACAAAAGCACCTTCAATCTTTAAATAAGAAAAGAAATAGCATTTATGTACTCATGTTTGGTTAACTGAGCAAAACTTCACCCAGAATTCATTTGTATCACCAGCTGTTAGTCCAACGTGTGCGAGGCCTAACAAGCTTCTGTTGGCCTAATGCGATTCTTCAACATTTTGGGCCAACTGTAACGGGAAAAGCTTTCACACTCCTCTCTCGTACCTGAGGAGACAAATGCTTGCATGATGAAATGATGAGAATCTGTGTACTAGCCTGCAATGAATAAAGGTGTTTGTTTCCCTGCTATCAAGTGGAGAAGGCAGGTCAAACAGCTTGGAGACTGTAGGCCAGAGGCAGGATTTAAGTCCAGAAGGTGTGCATACATACTGCAAGTAAGACAGGTTGGGTAAAATTCAAGCTTCTTTGACATCTACAAAGCTCTGACATTAACTCAAATGGAGCAAGTCTATAGGCAAAACACCTTCTAGCACGATCTATGCTCTAGTAAGAAGTGAATGTTTCCTGAATTAATGAGGTAATCTTCGTTTCAGATAAAGACAAGAGTGTAATAGAAATAAGGGAGCAGAAAATTCTTGCACATACCTGTCCTATATCCACAGCTGGATTTATGCTGCATCCAATGTCCATAACAATGTCTGTTCTGAGGTTCTGTTAACAAAATTCAAATTTATATCACAGAGAGATGGACTGAAAGCATTATAAGATAACATGGGTCAGAGTTGGTATTCAGTGAAATAAGAAATACTGAGATAGAGGCCCCTCCATGTACATAATTTCAGAATAATTTCCAGTATCTCATCACAAGCAAAATAGGCTTGCCTAAAACTTTAACAGAAGTTTAGCCAAAGATAGCCCTGCCAGATTTTTCCCATTGCTCAAGGAAATCCCCTTATAAAAGTAGAGACAGAGGGCATATGATCATCAGTCTATAGCACTGAGCTGTCCAGATGGTCAAAAGCCTGGAAATTGAATATTGCCATAAGGTGTTTGCTGGCAAACAGGGACAGAACAAGCAAAGAACATGTTAGATGTCAGCATAACCCAAAAGGTGAACACTTATGACATTGACACATATGTCAGAAGCTGGTTAATACTGCACAGCTTTCATTCTCCACCTGTAATTCATATTTACACTGTCGATATATTTCATGTGAAGACAGGTGACTTATTAACCCCAAACCTGAATGATTTTTGAAGCAAGCCTTATTGACATTATTTCCAAAACTTCTCTGACATTCTAGTTATTACCTTGTGGTCTCCTGTTAGACAGTTAATTTCAACCTCTGAACAAGCAGCTCCAAAAAGAAAATATGTGAATGGCTGTCCTTCCCCTTTCTCCCAGTCCATGTATTCATTGTAACCTCTGATGGAAGAAACAAAGTCCACAAGAAGAAATCTGACCACAGTTTGCATTATAACAAAGCAGATGAGCACATAAAGATTTAAAACTGCTTGCGAAATCTTAAGTACAAAATCTTAAGTGAAATCTTAAGTAATTGCTCAGAACTTCAAAATTTCATGAAAGCCTACAGAGCATCACTAGTTTAGGTTTGATGCCTCTGGTATTAGAATAAAATGTAGCAGGCAAGCAATCTATTTCAGTTCATAACCAGCATAATCCTATAAATATTCTAATAAAAGGACAGTAACCAAATACAGAATAAACATTTAAGATAATGGTTGCTGGGGTAACAGAACATAAAGGAATTCAGAAAAAGGGAGGAAAACTTGTCAGGACCTATGAAAGAAAAATTTGCAAGAGATAAATGAAAAAGTCAAGATTACTGAAACAGCCTACAGAACTGAGTGAGAGAGTTAAAAGAATATTGAAATAAAGGTGTAATTAGTTAGAAGGGAGTGAGACTAATTGATGACACCATAGTAGTCAAGACTGAAGGGGTAAAGTCAATCTTCCAAATTCCTGACTGTGTATGACTGAAATGTCTTTGAGTATATTTAAGATTATCATAAAGCAATTATAGTATAGAACCATGCACTGAAAAAGGGATACACAAAATCCACATACTCGGCTTCTCATAATCCATTTACCTCAGTTGCCTCTGAGATTCTTGGAAGTAGAGAATATGACTGGATAAGAACTAGATCAAGAGGGATCTGAGGCTCAGGGATCTGCAGATGTTTTTGGACCTCATTAAATGTGGATAGCAAAGTATGAATCTTGTTCATTGCTTTGGTGATACCAACATTCCTAAAGGGCTACATAAGCAGAAGACATACTTGAACAGGCTTCACAGCAGGAAGGGCCATTTTATTTGGACATTTCTCAGTGTTTTAAAAAAGTATGGAATTCCCATGTGCCCTTTCAACTTACTCCAGACTGCTCAGAGACCTGAAAAGTTGCTCTTGTTAAGGAAGAACTACCAGCAGGAGAGAAGAGATAAGGCATAGCAGGCTAAGAGAAAAGCTTTGCTTTGAATCCCACCTGAGTTACAGCACAGAAAATTTTAATTTCTGGCTCTTTATAAATACTGTGAAAGAATTAAAAGAAAAAGGACCAAGAGACTGCTCTGAGAGCAGTGGGAAAATTATATATTTATAGTTTATAGCAATACAGCCTCCAGTAAATAAACTACATCTCAGTTTGCACGTGACTGTTACAGGCAGCAGTCACTTTCTTGATGCTTTCTGGTTTGCTAAATGTCAAACATGGAGCAAAGATGGCACAAAATATTCTGTTAATACTTGAAAGAGAGTCCACAGGGAGCTAGACATAAATTAAGAACAAAAATTTATGCTTCCAACCCTCCATATATCAACAAATTATAAAAAACATAAAATGAGCTCTTAGAAAGACCTACTGGACAGGATCTTCTATTTACAGCATTAGTGTTCCTCTGAAATCAGTCCTAGTCTAATTTATGCATTTTTAAGGAAGAAAAAGATATTACCTAAAATAGCCAGTAGCTGAAAGACTCACACTCTGTTTAAAAGCTTCTTTAATCTGTAAAATATAGCAGTGCTTGTGGTAAATGAAGGAAGGAGTCAGGAATACAGCACAGATATACTTATTTTATTTACATATATATACTTACTCACACATATTTACTTAAAACCCAAACCATAAAAATAGTAAAGAAAGGAAGACAAGCTGAGTTAAGCATGGTTAGCTGCACATGGTGCCTAATGCTACAGAACTAAACCCCCCTTGCATGAACAGTCTGAATTCTTTTGGCAATACAAGAAGGAATAGGCCTGTCAACAGTGGTGTTCTTGCAGAGTCTTTATTACTGGTAATGCCATGGTCAGAAAGGGCCCTGCTAAGTTTTTCTGATCAAGTTCAATAGAAATGGGTCCCTCTTTGTCAGCTAACCAGATCTGGTTGATAAGTCACTGATTATCTTGGGTCATATGACTGTGTGCATGTGCAACCTTCTGCTGTTTGTTTGATAAACTGCCTTTATCTTAACCCACTGACTTGTTGGGTTTTTTCAATTTTATTTTCTTCCTGTATCTCACTGAGAAGGGGAGTGACAGAGCAGTTTGTTGGGCACCTGGAGTCCAGCCAAGGTCAAACCACCACACTGACATAAAAGATCCGCATGACCTATTTACACAAAAATGACAGTTTGTAAAGTTCTGTAAATGACAGCTCTTTGTAAAGTTCTGCCACATAAAAATGACAATATGAGGTCCTAAACCTATTCCCTTTGAGTGATTCTCATGTTAGATTTACTCAGATTACAAGTCAAGAAGTTTTTTGGGGGTTTTGGTTGGTTTTACTGACTTTGTAAGATATAAAATTACTTCTCTGCCTATATTAACATTTGGCCAGGCATTTCTGAAAATACTATTGGTGTGTCTGAACCATCCAAATTAATTTTGTACCTATTACAGAAGATTAGGTGTTTTGGATTAGTGTGTTTTTGTTATTCCTAAAGAGGGCTTACATAGAGCCAAGGCCTTTTCTGCTTTTTTGACTGCCCCACTGACAAGGAGGCTGGAGGTGCATGGGAAGTTGGGAGGAGACACAGCTGGGACAAGTGATCCCAACTCACCAAAGGGATATTCCAGACTATATGGCATCATGCTCACTATAGAAAGTGGGGGGAAGAAGGAGGAAGAGGGGGACATTTGAAGTGCTGGTAACCCAAGTAACCATTACGTGTGATGGTGCCTTGCTCTCCCTGACATGACTGAACACTTGCCTGCCCATGGAAAAGAGTGAAAAAATTATTTGCTTTGCTTTGGTTGTGTGTATGGCTTTTGCTTTACCCATTAAACTGTTTTTAATTCAACTCACAGGTTTTCCAGCCTTCACTCTTCTGAATCTTTCCCCGATTCTGCTGTGGGGGAATGAGTGAGCAGTTGTGTGGTGCTTGGTGGCTGGCTAAGGTTACACCACAACATATTGTAACCCTTTAGACATAGACTGTGGACCAAATCTGAGACTAAGCAGACCTAGCTGCACCTAGACTCCTCTGAAAAGCTCAGAAAGCCAGGGGATCTTGCTGATGGTCATGACTCAACAGGACGGACCATGTGCTGATTTTACTGTAGTCTATTCTAACAGATGATAGATTTATTACTTGGATATTGGACTGGCAATATGTAAATACTGTACTAGCAATAAATCTAACTGTTATCTTCCACATAATCATTTGTGCCTGGCCAACAACTTTCTCTTTACTACTCCACACTCCATCTTTTTATGAAATAGTCTGTTCCTACAGTTTTTAACTTTAGCACTAGTAGGCTGAGCAGATTTATAGACTACAGTACATATATCACAGTTTCTGTCAGCACTGAAAAACATTCTGTAGGATTCACATATCTTACCCAATCATTCCAGGTTCCTGTTGGGTTCTTCTTGATGATGGGCTGCAGGCGTTTCAGAAGAGTTTGGCAAGCATCCTGGAGAATCAGGAGAATACACCACAAAATTAACACAGATACATTTGGCACTATTCAAGTTATGTTCTAGTTGCTACTTAATCAGTATATGCTTTACTGTCATCTTAATTTGAACAGGTATTGCAGGAAGTCTCATATTAACTATATAGACATACAACTTTTAAAGGGTTAAGTTACAAGGGCTGGGATCTATATGAATCAGTGGATTTCAAACATGAACAGGGTGTAAGATTTGTGTGGGACTAGTTAGCTTGCTAGATGAAACAGATTTTGTCAAGCATAAGTCTTTTTGGGAAAGCTCACTTCATGTTCTAAAAACTCATAAGCACCATTACTTATGAGAAACTGTCAAGTCATGTTTCCTGTTGGCCATCTCCACCAGTCTTATTGGTAATCCCAAACTTGATTTTTATGGGATCACTAGTGCTTAAAGCTTGGCAAGCATATACTTCAAGGGACAGGGTATTTTTTTCAACTAAATACTACTCTTTACCTTCACAGCCATGCCATTGACATCTGTCCCTGCAGATCCTACTGAGGCACATGCATTGGGAACAGTTGTTGTGCTCGTTTCACAGAAGTGAATACATGACATAGGGATGTTCAATTCCCGACTAGCAATCTGCTCCAGGAAAAACAACATATTCTTTGTTTCAGAAAAAACCTGAACATTCCAACAATTCCCCGGTATTTGCTAGAAGTCAGTAATGGCAGGAAAGATAAAAGTTTTAGCAAGTTCTCTTCCGATCTCCAGCTGAAATTATTCTGTCCAATTTGTTAGTACTAAGAAACAGAAAAGAAGGACAATGTTGTAGCTGTGCTCAAACTCTGGATTGAGACTCTGAAGTCCAACACTCATTCCTGACTTTTCCTGCTGATACCCTGTAAGACTTACAGAAAATTATGCAAGCCCAGGTCCCAAGCCTTCATTGGCTTGATAAACATCTTTAAAATCTGTCTCAGAATTAACCACATAGAATCATAATGTTATCATCATGACTATACCAATTTGAATACTGTCTGCCTTTTTCACTATGGGTTTTGTGGGATCAGCCCTCAAAAATCTTATTTCCAATAAACCTCTTCAAATACTATTAGAAGTACAAAAACCAGTCTGTTTTTTCCTTCCTTCTCTAACTCTTAATGAAGGTGCCTTTGCTTTCTAACTCTATCAATGCACAGAAGTAGTGGCTATGCTGATGAAAAAAACTGTCCTGCTAGTACTCTAACTAACCAGAAAGAGAACCTTCACACTGTTTATCTGCATGACAGATAAAGCATATGGCAATATTTATTTAGATAATTTGTTACCTGGATCATTTTCGTATGAATACCCTGCCCCATTTCAATTCCACCATGTGTCAGAAGCACAGATCCATCAGTATAAATATGAACCAGTGCAGAAGCCTAAAAAAGAAAAACAAAATCAAGATCAGACTAGTGAGAAATGTGTTGTATGTGGTGATGAATTGAATAAGAAAAAGATAAAGTGTTTACATATATTTCAATTTATCTGTTTAATGCTTTTGATAGAAGGCAAAATTTGGAATGCCAGTTGATGCTCTTCCTCTATAATGAACTTCAAAAGAAAAAGATACAAATCCGTGGTAGTCTGCTCTTTCTGTTACTAGATCCTGAAACAAACCTACACCTGGCAACAGTATCTCAGTGGTTGCAAAAGAAGCTGGAGGACACCCCTCACTAGCGGCTCGAAGTGCAATTTCCTGCAAGTTCCGTTTTCTCTCTCAATGACATGTGAGAGCCCTGGAGGTTTTTAAACTGCATAAATTGAATCTCTGCATGAGATTTTCTTCCTGGACTCAGCTAGAAGTAGCACTGTAGACTACAAAGACCCTGTAACTTTAATGTTGAACAGAGACAACCAGTTTGATATAAATCAGTCAATTAATTAATTTTCAATTGATAGAATGTTGTCTGTTTCAGAAGCACTGGGCAACTACATTAAAACAAATACAAGGACCAAAAATACTACTGTTCTTTTTCCTGATGATGATGGCATCAAAGGGTTAGGCTTTAAGAGCAGCATCCCATAGTACTCCCACAGGCAGAAAGAGGAGGCTCAGAACTATTTCTAGAGTAGACAATTTATTCAATGAACATTTTGCTATCTAAGTGTGTTCAACTCACCTATTCCAACAGTACACCACAATAGATGGGACTAGCCTCTAAGTAGGCAGGGTCCAAACTGCCTGGTTCCTGAAAACCAAACAACTTCAATCTTATCTTGGAAAGAGCTACAGGCTAGTGCAGCCTCTTCAGGGAACAATTCTCAGGAGGATGATCATTTCCCAGGAAAAGATAACTTATTTGCTTTGTATCCTAAGATAAAGCGACTGTAATCTTCCATGGATAAAATGCTTAGCTCACTTGTCCTTACTGAAACTCACCTGAGAAAGGTAAGGTGTGCCTAGTCCAAATGGAAATTTCATTGGTACAATGGCAATCCCTCTTTTCTTCCAGTAATTTTGTTTGTTAAATTCATTGATAGCTGTTCTCCTACTGTAGTATGCAGATTTCTCCATACATTCATTCCAACACTGTATTAAATTCTGTGGATCAAGTTTTTGTTTGAAGTGTGTCTGCTCGTTCTTCTTATACATATTTATTTCCCTAATCTGAAAAAATGAAGTTACAGCTATCACTCAATGCTGTTAAAGGCAAACTGACCATCTAGGGGGACTAACAGACAACAAGAGGATCACTGTGTTCAATTACCAGTTTGTAAGAACATTCTATTCATTCCACAACCAGACACTGATTTAAAAGAATATGAATTCTAGCACAAATTATGTTTCACTTAGAAAAGACTTCTTCAAACAATTAAACTAATCTAAAAGTTTTTAACTTTCCAATTCCATAGACTTCATTTCAAGAGAGAAGATGCCTTCATTTAGTCACCTTTTCTGGTGATAAACCAGTTTTATCTGCAACATCTGTTATCCAAGTTTCTGTCACCAGTCCTGACTGAGGAAAGCCAAAGCCTCGGAATGCTGTGTTTGATGGCAAGTTTGTTTTGCAGGCGTAAGCGCAACATCTCAAGTTGGGAATCCTGTATGCATTGTCCATTTTTAATAAGGATACTTCTGTTACCTGAGGTAGAGGACAAACAGATCTAGTTTAATGTCAGAACAGTGCTTCTTTCAAATTTACATTTAAATATTCCTCATCTCGTAGAGAAAAGACCTTAACTTGAGAAAATTAGCTTTAAAACTGGGTTCCTGGCAACCACTGGTAGTCAGAGTACTCATGCACACATATAGACTTTATTAATACATTTCTCATGCAATATATTGATTTTCAGGGTTTGTTTTTGTTGTTTTTTTTTTGATACAGAATACAGCTGATGTTACTTGTACTTGAATGTTATCAGTTGTTAAGGATGTAACAGATATGTCATTTTCTGATCGATTTTGCTCCTACTTCAATACCAAAACCACACTGAACTAAAAAAAAGGCAGATTAGATTTAAGGAAGAGTAGCTGTGAAAGGAACTGATGAAAGCATTCTGATCTATCACATCCTATGGAAATCCACACTTAAGGTTTAGTTCCATCAGAAAGTGTGTGTACTGCAGTCTACAGCATCTTCTGGTCCTTAAATTTCTATTTAGAGCTTTTACACGACAAACACAGAACCTCATGAAGAAGAAATTCCTATACTAGAGACCTCAAATTAGGCTCTAGGAGTCAGGATCAAAATAAAAAAATAATTCAAAAAAATGTTTTGATGCCTAATGAAGAGGTCACTGTCTCTCTTCAATGCTAAGTAGATTTCTTAGAATGACAAATGTAAGCCTTTATTCCTCTTGTTCCCACTAAGTTTTAAACAATAAACTTTAAAACATTTTTGCATGGAAACAACTGAAGACAGTTTTGGTATAGTAACTGCACATATGAATAATGTCACAACTTTTCACTAAGGAAATGTAAGTTGAAATGTTCTTTGCAGAATGAAAAAACAAAGAAGTGGGGTTATTTTAATGACCACAACTTTTATGGACTTCAGAGAAAGTAAGTGTATGAAGCTGATCAGTCTTTACAGAGGTCTTGGTAAATCAGAGTGAAGACAACAAATTCTTATAGAACATCTATTAGCTATACACATTTTTCTTCTCAGAAATATCTATTCTAATCTTGGTGCAATCACAGAGAGTTAAAACATTATTAACTGTTACTGAACAATAACTAAGATAAGCATAGATTACTGTTACTTAACTCCCATGCTGGAAGACGAGGCTTATTACAATTAGCATCAAATATCTTGGCTCACTCTGGGGCTGGGCTGGGCTCCCAAAGAATAAGGTCCTTTCTAAAGAAGTCTCAAAATACTGCCTTGGGAATACACAGGTAAATCACACTGTATCAGAAAAAAAACCTGAACTCTAAGTTTGGTAAAGCTTGTATTTTTATTTCCAATAAACTTATTTCTCATTTTAAAAGTGTTGAATTTTTATTTCTATACTCATAGAAACAAATGGATTCACACAGCTAGGCTACTGCTTATTGATTTAATTAATCAGGGAATGATGTTAGAGAGTTAGGCTGTTATCATGTGCTATTCTAGCTGCAGCTGTATTGAGTGGAAGGGTTACTCAGTTATTCCTGCTAGCTCCACCAGCTTCACTGTATCATTGTGCAACTTCCTCTTAAGATAGCTCTGGCATGATCTGCATTAACGTACATGCTTCTAATAATGGATTTCTTCTTAACCTAGGCTGTTTTTCAGAACCAGCTCAGGCAGCAATACCACAGGCAGTTACACTGACAGATTTCAAGATGCAGAAAATACTCATAGGTGGGGCAAGGACAAGCAGATGAGGGGTAGAACAGCAAACACTTCAGTTACAGCTGAATACAGTTACAGTACAGAATAGCTTGTACAAACACAAATAGTGATGATATCAAAGCAAGAAACATTTTATACGTTGTAGACCTGTAAGTAAGGAACTGAGGTATACAGCACAATAAATGCTGACCCAGTACAGAAATGTATAGGGATAGCAACAGAATAACTATCACTATGAATTTCTGAAGGCTGAGAAAGATATAAAGCTTTAGGCAGGGACAAATGCAGGTACTACATATTTTAAAAGGAATACATTGTTAGTTGAGATGTTCATAACAGAAAAATAAGCCTGAGAAAACATTCATCAAGTGAATGTGTAGGGCAATATAAAAAAGTAGTAAGAAACTTCACTAAATTTAATAAGGAAAGGTTAACCTACTTCATGTAGATTCTTCCAACAACCCTCAATCCCTATATCAAAAGTCTATATGATTAATAATACATGGGCAAGGGTATTTGGTCTTCCTAATTTTCCAGCAAATGATTCTTCTGTGCTGTAAGATTCTCCAGTATAAAACCCTTACCAGGACAGATTCATCAGAGGTACATCCTCCATTAATATAATACTTGGCATCCACAGCTCTGATCCTACCATCATTCATGAAGCCAACCTAGAAGGATCAACAGTATGTTATTTAGAATTCAGCATTCATTTGTTTCTTAAGTGCTTGTATATTTTGAAAATTAACATAACACACATTCAGGGTCATACTGCACTATTAATTTCTGGGCAGCAATCACTGAAACTATAGAAGGGCAAGAGAGAAAGAAAGAATATTTCTAAGATACAGGCTTTCCCTCCTGCCATCTGTGATCTGTATAGGTACTGCATATAATAAGCAACATCAGCCCATTGGGAAAGGAAGAAGCAGTGGCTTCCTCTCTATTGCCTGAGCTGGCTGACAAGTGTGTCACCTAGGAGTGTTTACTGTGGATAAAATCAAATCCCACTTTAATGGTAAGAATAGTGTCGGGCAGATGGAGTTTGACATTTGTGTTTATTAATGAAGAAATGTTATCTTTATCTCACATCCCTCTGTTCACCTGTTGCCATTAACAGTTCCTGAATTTCCAACATGAACTACAGCTCATTTTCAGCTTTAGGGAAGCATCTTATAAAACCTCTCTTACTTTACCTATGTAGTATGTCATGCAACTTGCTCAATATTAGCAGTTAAATTTGGTGCAGCCTTAAGTTGCAAGCTGCAAACTTTCACCTAGGTATGTTGAACTGTTAGCTAGTCAAGTAAAAGAAGGCCTCAGAGCCAATTCAAGCTGAAAGATAAGGAAGCTACAGTCTCTAGCAGAGAGTGCACACTTAGATATAAGAAAAGAAATGGCTCAGCTACAGACAATGAAAGAAATTAATGAAGAATGTGAAAACACCAGACCCTTAATATTACTATTGGGCTGTACTGTCATGTGAGGGATGGGGAACTTAGACTGTAAGGGTATAACTGCCCAGGAATCCCATTGTTCAGGGTTCCTCTTTGAAGGCATCCAGCTTGAGCTGTAGTGTTATTAATAAAAGGTACTTTTAAAGAGAAATCTTTCAGCTTATTGATTCAGCAGAAACTTGGATTTAAACCCCATTATGGTAGCTGGCATAAATAATTTATATGACAAGGAGAAAAGGAAAAGAAGGCAGAAATTATCCTAATGAATAATTATGACTGACGACAGTGCATGGGCAGGGGAGAGATAAATTTCCTCCATAAGGGTGAGTTTTCTGCATGACACTCTTTCTGTGAAAAATTAGCTGCTTCTTTGTGTGAATCTAACCATATGGAGAGTTTAAAATAAAGTTCTGCAGAAGAAGTCTGGTATAGGTTAGCTTCCTGTTCCCAGAAAGAAAGACAGAAAGAGCTATAAAAGGAAAAGGACATGAAGGAACTAGAAAAAAAATTGAACAAAACCCTGAAGAGACAGAGGTAGAAGCAGACAAAGGGGCTGTACAGCAACTTTCTCTTGGTTTCCTGGCATGTAGTTTTGTTTTAAAATTGAATAGGCTATACCAATTTTCATAATAGAGCACATTAACCAGTAACACTGAAATACTTAGTCACAGAATATAGATGGGTATTTTTTCACTGAATTCTTGTGGCACTCACTTTATATTTAGCAATAAAAGGATGTCGGCCACCAGTGATTACCATATCATCCTCTCGGCTCAGAATGAGACGGACTGCTCTGCCAGTTCTAAATCCAAAAAAGAGAAAGTCAAATTGCAATTAAAATAAAGGATGTTATTATATAAGATGGCTATGGCTATTCATCATGTATCCAGATCCAGCCACGCATATAAACATGCATTTAGATTAAACTTAACTTTAATAAGCCTGAATGTTTAATGCTATGTCCAGAGCTCATATTTCTCACATTTACAACCATGTCACAATTTTCATTTAATCTCTTCAAAGGCGACAAGGTAACTCAGTGCAAACTACTCCTGAAGAAACTATTTTCAGTGTTAAGTGTTTGTTGCTTCTTAGCTATTCCGAATCCTACTGAAATAGAGAGTCTTGGAATAAAACCAAAACATGAATAACAATAAAAATGTGAAAATTAGTCTAGAAATGCATATACCATTTAAGATAATTACTTCAGGAAAAAATGGACATAAGGTGTAAAATAAAGTCCTAAGAATAAAAAAGATAGTATAAACCATAAAAGAATTGTTATTTTTAGCATGACTTGCTAATAAAAAAATACAGAAAATGTGGCCAAAAAAGAATTAAGAGGTAATTTTATAACAGTGACAGTAGGAGGAACATAAAGCTATTGAGCTAACCCCTCAGATGACGAGACCATTTTGGCTGATGGGATGTAGCCTGATGTGAATTCTGCAGCAAATCAATTAAGTTTATAAAGGAATTTTGTATGCCCTGACAGCTAATTGCCAACATTGCCTTGCCAAATTTGGAAGATGAGGAATGGAGTTTTATGCACTAATGTTCTTAAACTAATTCAAGCAGTATTAGAACAAGCATAATACCTCACAGATTTAAGCTAATTTTGACTGAAAGATATTGAGGACTGAGCTAAAACTACTTTTTCTTAAAAGCAGTTCCACTCATGAACTCTTCCTTCTGCATCCTGCTGTGTCAGTGAAGTTCCCATCTGGATGGTTAATGTCATGTTTTAATGTATGTACAAAGTCTCAGTAGTTAGAGACTGATTCTTTTGAGTATTTCTAGCTTATAACTAATACCACCTTCTTGCAGCTCATTCATTTAGTTGAGGCTAGAGCTGCTTAACATAAGTAGTTCAACAAAACAAAACAAACAAATGCACCAAACAGTCTTACAGAATGTGAAGTCAGGATTGCATAACTTTTTGACTAGCAGCTTTGGGAAAGGAGAAAGCATTTCAGCCAAAATAGAAAACTTGTTTGCCTCATTTTCTTTTCAAATCCCAGCACACACACACGGCACTTACTTGTTTGCTGCCACTGCAGCAATTGATGCCAGTAAGCCAGTTCTCAGGATTTTCCCACCAAAAGCTCCACCAACTCGTTTCACATGGCACATGATCCTGTTGGCTGGAACACCTAAACTCGCAGCTATCATCTCCTGTAAAACAAGTTTTAATATTTTATGCCAACTCAAACTAAGCCCAAAATTTAGGTTCTGAAATAGAAACCTTCTCTAGAAACAGGTTCCATAGATGTTTCTATTCTTCTATTAGATAATATAACTTTTCTTTTACCCTAGGCTAAAAACCAAAGAAAGAATAACAATGAACTCTCAACAGTGCTGTTACTGGACATCCAGATGGGCAATTTCATGTTTCTATGGCATCTGTTCACACAGATTTGTAAACCAAACCTTAAAAGTTCTATCGTCACAAGTCCAAACACTTTCTCTGAGAATGGTCTGCATTACCTGAATAAATGCTGGATGCTGTGTTGACACATACACATCCATTTCTTTATCCTCTCCTTTTGGAACAGCAAGTATACTTTGAGTCTCCATGTAAAAGTGTTTCTGTCCCCCAATGCAAATCTCCCCTGATCCAATGAGAAAAACACAAGTGTTACCAAGGGAAAAGGACAGAGGAAATGAACAAGAGAAGAACTAACAGGCCACCATCATGTAACTTATAGAAATCAGTGTCAAATCCTCTGATACCTCTTTTGTGAAAGAGCAACATCTAAAATAAAAACACAAATTAAAATCCTTGTAAGATTAAATTGATCTTATTCCAGTGGCATCACCAGAACTGGATTAAGAGCAGAACATTATTGCCCACAAGTGGTGACAACAATAAATAAAGCATAGATAAGTTAAACGAAGCATGCACATACTGGACTAGGTCAAGAAGAGGGCCACCAAGATATCGGGGGCTGAACCACAGGATGTGTGAGAAGAGGTTGAGAGAACTGGATTTATTCATCCATAAGAAGAAAAGGCTTAAGAAGAGATCTTATTGCTGCCTACAACTACCTAATGGAAGGGTGTAGACAAGAGCAAGCCAGACTGTTCTCAGAGCTGCCCAATGGAAGGATAAGAGGCAATGAAGACAAGAAATTCCAGCTAGATATAAGAAAAATCAAAATCAGCATGAAAGCAGTGACACACTGCAACAGGTGCCTACAGATGTTGCATAATCTCCATATTTGGAGATATTAAAAACATGGCAGGACATGGCCCTTAATAACCTGCTCTAACCAGACCTGCTTTATGCAGGAGGTTGGACTAGAAGATCCCCTTCCAACCTAATTATTCTGTAACTTTTTTCAAGGACAGGTAATGCAAAAAGCTTGAATATATTAGCAGAATAACAATACACTAGATTTAGTCCTGTTGTCTTCTGGGTGCCCATGAGTTTTCTCAGGCCTAATGTCTATATGGAAAAAAGATAGAACTAGGACTTGAAGAGCAGACAGACAAACCCAGATACTGACAACTGAAAATTTCTCATCAAATATATTCTGCAGCTTACCTTCAATTATGTTATCAACAGTTTCAAATGCCTCATCAACATTTCCTTGTTCTAATTTTCTTTTTGGCTCAAAGAACGAGTTGTGCTTTATAGCTTCCTGCAAGGGAGAAAAAGAGAAATAGGGGGGGTTAAGTATTTTTAAGATTCCCAGCTTGTTGCAGCATTTTAGTCTCAGGACCAACACCATTTTCTTCAGAAACTGGAAGCACCAGCTACCAAAGTCAATGAACAACTGCATTTCATCACTTCACTGTCATTGCTGAATTCGTTTATTCAATTCCAGCAATTCTTTCCTGATGCATCTTGTGTAACTGATAGCAGCAATTTCTGAAGGAAATGCATCCAGTTTATTCAACTTGCTCTTCCCTGTCATACATCTGGGAAGTGACCAAGACACCACAGAGTCAGAATGCAACTGCATCATACAAAGAGTGATGCCATTAAGAGGGGAAGAAATCACAAGGACTAAGTAAAGATGGAATCTATTTATAAAGTACCATTTGCTTTATTTCTAATAAGATTTCATTGGCATTTCAATTCTAATGAAATGTTAACAAAATTTGCCAGTCTTTAAGAAGAGACTACTTCTATTTTCCTATCAGAAAGACTGTTCTATTAGACCACACACATTATTAAAACAAGATGTAAAGTGACTATCAGAACTAGTGCTGGTTCCCTGCAAGTGTGACCTCTGATCCTTACTTTTACTCTCGTTAATCCAGGGTAAGTCCATATTCCCTGTGACTCCCATATTACATTTCTAAAATGCTGTACATCTCTAACACCTTTCCTTCACATTCCCCCAACAATTCCTACATCTCCAGCCTAGCTTTCAGGCTAGACAACAGATAAAAATGCTAGAGATAATCAGGAGCTGATTGTTAGCCACTATACACATGCTGACAGACCAGCTGATAGCTACTAAAAAATAAGTAACCAGCATGCTCATTGCCTTTTCCTCTCTCATTAGGAGATGTCTCTTTTTTTGCATTTTAATGTTTATTATTGTAAAACCTGTAAAACCTTCATACTTTTGAAACAGTTGCCTGTCTATCACAAGTGGTCAAAATTAGATTAAAGGTTAAAATTTATTTACAGGGAGATAAATTTCAGACTGGTTAATTGGATGTTCAAATTCATCTTGCTTCCTTGAATATCATATTTAAAAGCAACTAAAGAGTGTGAACTGCTGCTTCCATTAACTAAATAGGTAAAACAATAAAAAAGCAGAAGAAATTATTAGTACCTCGATTGTTAAAATTACTGGTTCCAGCATTTCATACTCTATCTTCACTTTTGCAGCTGCTTGTTTGGCATGAACATCTGAATCTGCGACCACAGCACAGATAATCTGACCCACACAAATCACCTGTAAAATACACATCATAGTACAGTGTATTCAAACAATTCCTGTATGTCCTCTTGATATTCTTCTTTTACATAACCACCAGTTATGTTTCCTGTTCAGAAATTTTCTTTGACTTAGGACTTTTGTATTTTTACATCATCCATGAAGCTAACAAATTATAAAAAATTCTACTATAACTAGAGAATCAAGGATTTAGAAATGGATAGTGGGGAGGATAAAAGGCTGGAGAAAAAACAGTTAAAATTAAGAAAATCAGTTGCAAAAAGATTGTAGTTTTACCTCATTTCTTGCAAATATAATCTCTGGATCATCAGAAAAATAAAACTCATTTGCAGCTGGCACATCCTGAACTGTTATGACATCAAACACACCTGGTCCTTTTAGGGCTGCTGAGGTATCTATAGATCTGATTGGGATTTGGGGAGAGAGAGAAGTGTAACTCATTAGTTTTACAAACTGTTCACAGAGAAGGGAACACAGTACAGAGGTATATTTCTTCTACCCAGATCTGATCACAGGCTCACACACATCTTATCTTTCTGTCTCTGGCATGTGGAGAAGTGCAAACAAAAGACAATTTAAGATTCTATTAATCTGCTTCATTTCTAGGAGATACTTAAGATGCAACAGGGAAATCATTAGCCCATCAGATTGCCTGAACTGCATTGGTTTAATAAAAATCATTGCACAATTATGATGCTACAGCTGCAACCTTCTAAGACCTCACAGTCTACACATATCTGAAGATCAAATATGCATCTTCAGATGGAGGATTCATGTAGGGAGATATAAAAGAAACTATAAGACCAGTATAAATGGAGAAGGAATGGAAATGTCTAGGTATAGAAGGATCAGAAGGAACAGCAGAAGGTCTATAAGAATGCCATGCTTTGATACCATCTAGTTCAGCAGGTCATCAGATGCCAGCACACATACAGGCATCTTCTCCGGACACCCATATCAGAAGACAAAGGAGACTGAATAGATCCTACTGACTCACAGAGATGGGGGGGATGTCACATCTGTGATGGGACCAAAAAGAGGGCTGCCAAACCCAGCACTGACCTAAGAATAAGCCAGGAAATATGACAAGGACTCTGTAGCTAGAAGCCCCAATCCTGCCTGTCATGACGATTAATCCTGACTAGATCACTTGAATACATTTGGGTGAATATTGAACCAACTGCTAGAATAGCAGTTTTATCTTGGCAGCATAAACGCATATGTGAAAACAGTTTTCTTACAAAAACTCCTCCACCTTTCTCTCCTACAAGCCTCACATGAACTTTGCCACCTTGTGGCTGCAATGTTGCAACACCATTTCCTACATTTTGAACAACTTCTTCCTTCATCTTAGAGTTGAGGTTTTGAAGCAGTGCTGGTAAAACTGATTTTCAAAGTCTGCTTGCACTGCACAGCTGAGCAGTTTGTGGAGGCAGCTAGGCTAGATCTGGGCTGGCTTATGGACCAGAAACAGTTCAGCCTTACAAGTACAGTAAAATGGGGTGAGACACTTAAATCCTAACAAAGCCTTCTACTAGCACAACAACATTGCTTCCAGCACGGATTTTTGCCTGCAGTATCATTCATGCTGTTCCATACATGCATAACTCATTAGTCTCTCTAAAAATCTCAGGCAGCAATTCATGGTAACACTTTCTTCAGGTACACTTTGAACACTTACACAATCTTAGCATGAGCTCTGGAACTAGTGACAGCAGCCAGGAAAAGCTCCCCATCCACAAAAGGAAGGTCATCAATGTACACAGCTTCACCAGTAGCATGCTTTATCCCAGACTGGTGCATAACGGGCCGTCCTACAGGGTCCTGGGGAGACTGGCTCGGCTTTACATTCTGTACAGCCAAAAAACACACACCCAGCACCCCCAGTTAAAAAAACATCAGTCCTGTTACTCTTACAGTAATCAGAAAATCAGAATGAACAACTGCTCATACTATCATCTTCTGGTTGAACACTGAAAGAGATGTGGCTGCAGGAGCTGACTGCTGCTCCTGGGGATTTCTTTCTCCTCTTTTCTTCTCTTAAAGACCCTTCTGAGAGTGCCACATGGGTTTGTTTACTTGGACTTTTTTCCTTAATTATTTACATCGAAGTGACAAGCCCAGCACTTTTTCAGAAGGACAGTTTTCGCCCTTACTGAATGGTGTCATGAAGCTTTGACAATTTTCTGAATTATTCTCACAAGATTCTGCTCTGGATGTTATCAGTGTCTGGTAGTGTATTGTGAGCTATTCACAATGATTTCTAGGATTTGTCCTCCTCACTGAAAGATTGCAACTGATCAGTGTAAATCAGCGAGAAAATATTGCCTAAATATTTTCTTCCCAATTATTTCCTTGCACTCATGTATAAATTTAGTGTCTCATTAATCTTACTTTGCTAAGTTTTTTTGAAAATTAATTCAGTGTTGCCAGTTAAATCTGCCACATCAACTTTCAGAACACCTTTCCAATTTTTGTGTCAGTATCCAGGCTAATGTTTTCCTTTTCTACATTTAGAATTAGTTAATTGCTTACAACTTAAAATTTTACTTCTAAAACTTCCAACATACAAGTGTTCTTCTACACACTTCTACCTCCTGCACTTTCTGGCACTGTCTGCTGTTGGCACAAAGCCAAGAACAAACACCTCACTTGACTGTCTAAAGTTCCTCAAATGGATGTCTCAGCCAAACCACTTCAGCATTTCCACAGCAGAATGACAAGGTATTTGGATTTCAGGATATGTATTCTTTTTATCCTCTTCATTTTAAAAGCTTAATAATGTCCAAATGAAGGAGTGCAGACAAAAAAAGAGGGCTTTACAAAATCTAGATAGAAATCTAAAGTGGAAAAACTCAGATTTTCAAAAGCTCATATTTTGACTTGTGTACTGAGGGTGCCAAAATATCAAAAATCCTTGTGAGTGTTTCCAGCATGATCTATTTATACATTGAGCTCAGAAAATACCAAACGTGTTCTTTGCTGCTCTCTGCTGTTGATTTAGGACAACCTGCTCATATTAGTTTGAGCAGACATCTTAATTCCTAAATCTACAGTAAGACCTAAGAGCCCTCTGAGATCTTGAGACAACAATACTATAGCTATACTATAGACACTATAGCTGGGCTTTTCAAATTTTTTTTGTTTTCTTCTAATTTCTTTCTAATTGGGTTGCACGCTGCAATAGACCAATTTTAAGCCTGATAAATTTAAGTCTGACAATGGAGTTTGCTTAGCATATTTATCTTTAAAGAACTGTCGAGAAGAAGTGAGTATATCCCCGAATCTATTTTTAAAACCAAGAATTCTCCAGTTGAGATACAGTTAAAATCAACCCTAAAAACCTCTCACTTCCAGTCCTTTGGAAAATCTGTACCTGACCTTTACACCAAGGCTCATGCTTGAACTTGTGACTTTTTACTAAGTCTTACAAAGCACAAAAAAATGTCAGAATGAAATCACTTGCCTGGAATATTTGGATACTCTGGGGCATTCTCGTTTTGAAATCTTGTAGGACATTCCTATATTCCACAGGTATGCCAGGATAGTGGCAAGGATCCTGAAAAGGAAGTAAATTACTATTAAAATTCACATTTTGAACATGCCAATTAAAAAAGCCAACAATCAAAATCAAATACGAAGTCTTTATACCTGAAATTCTTTCCAGGTTCAAACTAGAAAGGCTTTAAAATAAAAATTTGAACAATGTAGAGGTTTTAGATTTCACTAAATAATATTAAAAAATATACTGGATTCAACAAATATGCTTTTTAAAGTAAGCAACACAAAGTAGGGATAGACAGAGGAGCTTTGTTTTGCGGTCTGACCAAAACTGGCCCAGAATCACTCCTGGTAATAATTAATTACCTAGTAATGGCAATTTAAAGGAAAGAGTTCAAGGTAACACAGAAGAAAAACATAAAAGGGATATTTTTTTCTCTGTAAAAACATATTTAAGACCAAAAAAAGAGTAAATGACACCTAGAATGTCTTGGCAAGTGATATTTTACTGTCCTCATCTCCCAGCCAACAGCTCATACAAGAAAGAGGGTTGGTTTAACATCTACATTTGTTTTCCAAAGCCTTTATTTCTATTTCATCTATTTCTGTTTTGAACTATAGACAGATAGAGTAAGATCTCTTGTATATTTTCTTTGGGCCTGTGAGTTTGATACAGATACATTATTGTATTAATATTGCTAAAATGTCTTTTAAAGGCTAACATCCAAGGTAAGGATATCTGAGTATCTAAAAGTTAAAAGGGCATCTCTCCATTGATCTCTTTGGGAGTTAAACACTTAGGTTATTGCATAGCTCTGAGCAGCAGTGATTTAGCACACTGTACAAATGGCAAGCACTAACAGATAGTCAGAAGACCCCTTTTATTTGTTTGCACAAGAGCAGACATGGGGAACACTCGGTTTGTTCAGCCTGGAAGAGACCCAAGGGAGGCCTCACTGAGGTCTTCAACTCTGTCCCGAGGGAAAGTGGAGGAGCAGGTACTGACCTCTTCACCCTGCTGACCAGTGATACAACTTGAGGAAATGGCATGAAGCCAAGTGAGGAGAGCTTTAGGTTGGATATCAGGAAGAGATTTTTCAACCAGAGAGTGCTTTGGAGCACTGTATCAGGCTTCCCATAGTGGTCACAGCCCCTAGCCTGAGTTCAAGGAGCTTTTGACAATGCTATCAGGCACATGGTGGGACTCCTGTGGTGTCCTGTGCAGGGCCAGGAGTGGGATACAATGATCCTGATGGGTCTCTTCTAACTCAGTATATACCGTGATTTTATGATTCTATGAACCAATTTACCATTGTCTTCAGTGACTCTGATACTTCCAGGAAAAATCTGTAGAAGAAACTGACCATCAAAGTTTTCTTATAGTCTACGTTTTCACCACCAGCTAAGCCTGGAAGAGCAATTTCTTTAAGAACTAGTCTGCATGCTTCATCCAACATTTGTTCATTCCAGTGTCTGTCAGGAAGAATAATAGATACAATCAGACCAGGACTAATAAAAAATAAATACAAATTGCAATAACATATGTGTAGCATGGACTACAGCCATAATCCTGCTCAAAATGAAGCCAAAATATTGATTCTAATAATGTCTGCAATTTTTAATATGGTGTAGATCTATGTTGCTCTCAGAGCTGAGCTCCCATAAATGAACTGAACTAAATGCTATGCCAGCATTTTTTAAATAAAAAAATATATAATTAAACAAACCCTATTACAGTTTTAAAGCTGCTTTAGCAGTCTTACAAATTCTCACCATATTGCAGAAGCTATCCTATATTTGAAGTAAACTAGATAAAACTATAGATGCAGAAAGTAGAAACTTTCAAGGAATCTAATTAGCTGTTACATTTCCTGAAAGGGCTGTTTTCTTCAAGTATCTCAATACTGTTAATTCCCCATAGTTGGACACCCCTAGATATCAAATTATTAGTCTGTTAGACTAAATGTGATCATATAAAGCATCAAAAAATAATGAGCACTTCAACTAAGGAAACAGTTGCATATTAAATGGTAAAACAGGCCAGTGAAGCTTCATTTAGTGTTGGTTTTATGCTGCTTGAATTATTTGCAATTTTTTCCTTCCAAAACTTGGAAAGGTGCTGCAAACTGGGAGGGAAAGTCAGAGTCTAATTCTGGACATTATTAGTACCTTGTAGATGAAGAGATACAGAAAAGGTGAAGACTTGACTTGTGTTTCTAACTTTATCGAGTACATCTGGAATTCTCAAACTTTGTGTCTTTTAAAGATGAGCTGAAGGACTCAAGAACACTGATAAGAGGGGATTATCAACTGTACAGGATACAGTGCAATTTACCAATACTTGGGTTTAGGTGTTCAACTGACTGATGTATACCTTACCCACCTATCTCAGAGCTCATCTCTCTGCA
Organism: Notiomystis cincta; assembly: GCA_013398075.1. Classification (NCBI taxonomy): domain Eukaryota; kingdom Metazoa; phylum Chordata; class Aves; order Passeriformes; family Notiomystidae; genus Notiomystis; species Notiomystis cincta. The sequence continues at coordinate 4,909 of VZRX01018949.1, read as the reverse complement.
TAGTTCATTCACTCTGGCGTTGCATTTCATGTGCAAACTCCAAAATGTAACAATTGTGAAAAGTCATCATTAAGGCCTAATCATTGAACATACAAGGCATGAAATCTTTCTGTACTTTCATGTCCCAAGGAACATGAACCTGAGCTTTCAAAGTCAATTTGTTCAGAGACACAGACAAGACAGAGAAATTTTACCTTCCAATAAGTGTCCAACAGGTTTGTTTTGCATAGACTGTTGTTGAGATAGCACCTCCATAGAAAATGCTTAGCTCCTTTATAATGTCTGTACCTTCTTCAAAAAGGACTCTCATCCCAGCATTGGTTATGGGAAGAGCATTTTCCCGTCTTGGTGCTTGTCGAAATGCAGAGACATACTCCCCCTGAGCAAGATCAGAGACAGAAGTGCAGACATACAAGTATCTGAGAGTAGAACTTGTTATTGCACAATGTGAAGCAAGAGGAAAAAAATGAAGAGCACAAATTCAACTTCCTGAGCATTCAAAACCATGCACTTTCTTCTCCTGACCTTTCAGTAGCTTTACCAGCTTTGATTTTCTAGCAGCTCATGGCCAATCCTCCATCACCTACACAGTTCAGATGACCTAGATTTTTCAAGGTAGATAACTGAAGACAGGGATCTTGTGGAGTTGTATTTATAACAAGACGGTAAGTTTAGAGGCTTCAAAGTATTGCCAAACTTCAGTATTCAGATAACATGACCCATAATTCTCTTACAAGATCATATATCCACTCTTGCAAAGCCAGTATCAGTTAAAGACTATTATTCAGTTCAGCAATATTTATGGAAACACCACACACACATCCAATCTTATCCCATTTTAAAGAAAAATCCTCAAGACATGACAATGCTTTACCTACTTGATGCCAGCCATGTCACAGGTGAGCAGCCTGCTTTGGTGAGCACAATGGCCACCTGTCCAAGACCCCTTTCTGTAGGGCATCTAGACAATTGCTATTGCCCTCATCACTTTAGGGCAAACTTTTGTCTGAATATTACTCTTTATATAGCATCACCAGCTACCTGCTGAGTTGTGTTTTTTGGCTGGAACTGGGAGACAGTATGGCATGAAATGAAAAAATGTAAGGAATTCAGAAAGTGAGCAGTAACATTGCTAGTTTAAACAGATGGATTATGCCCCCTCCTGCTCTTTATTTCATAATCTTCAATTCTGCATAAAGCAAATCTAAACAAACTAACAACTTACCTTCCTAGAATGGGGAATATAGATAGAGACTAAGATCTCTTCTGGTGTAATGGTATTGTTACCAACTCCATCTGCAAAAATATCGCTCATAGGAATCTGTCGCTTTTGTCCTAAAAAAAAAATAAATTCCAAATCCAGAAAATTCCATACAATTGTGCAATTAACACATATCAATAGTATTTAAATTGGCAAGAAATACCTGCTGCCTTCCTGACTAAACAACCACTACAGAGCTTACATAAAAATTATCAGTGATATGTTCTATAAATTCAAATGGCTGCTCCATCTTCCATAACATCATAATACCAGATTCCTAAAAAAGTACCAGGAGGTCTGTCACCATTCCATAATCCTCCCTTCTGATACTGCCATGATGATCCCACCCTCACTCCTGTCAATCTGTTCCAAATCTCTGCAGCTGCTGTCATCACTACCTTTCATTCTAAAACAAAAGAAATGAGGAAGTAAACAGAGTGGCAAAGAATTGTTGCAAAAAAAATTTGCCTGAAGAATTACTAGGGGGATGGGGTTTTTATTGTTTAGGTTTTGGGTTTATTTCTTCTTTTCTTTGTTTGCTTCTGAACATTTCCAGGAGTCTAGAAAGAAATAAATGCTATTGCTTTTTCCTTTCTCTTTTTGATATTTTATTCTAAAAGTGACCATACTTGTTACTCTGTGATATATATTACGAAAGTTTAATCTTTCAGAAGGGAAGGCAATAAAATCCTGCAAGGAACCTAAGTCTCCAAGAGCCCTCTGAACACTTAAAACTTCATTTATGCTACAGAGACAGGCTATCTTCTCCTACCTCTTGAAGCCAGATTGAGCATGCAGTTGCTGGCTGCCAGAACAGGATTCAAGTCTGAGGTTGATTTTCTACTTATGACATTTCCACCAAATGACTTGGAATAAAAGGAAGAAATTTTGTTACCTTTCTCTATAACCTTCATATTTTTAAGTGACAATATGACATCTAGACTATATGTATATTTATACATATTGAAAGCTCGGAAAAGAAGTATTGATAGAAAATTCACAGCAAAATCAAAATTTAAAATAAGAGTTTTACATGTGGTCAGGACCACTTTCACATTTGTTACAACTGTTTCAAACTGCAATTGCAAGTAAGTAGCAACATACAGCAACATTTCTTATCTGTTCTCCGCCCAGAGTTCTCAATTGCTGCAAGACAGCACGGAAAACCCTTGTCTTCTCTTCAGGGAACTTGGCGATTGCATTTGTCAAGATGTCTTTCACTAGAGAGAGGCTGCAGGCAGCTCCCAGAATTAATCCTGCAAACAAAAGATTATGAAAGTGTAATGTGTGCACTGCTTTATTGCTTGGGTTTAAAGAGTATCAGACTGTAGAGCTAGGACAACTCGTGTGGGCTACAGGCAGATAAAAGGAGAGGGGCCTTTGCACTTTAAAGGACCAGGAACTTTTCATTTCAGGAGACTGAGGGTAAAATCTCCAGAAATGATGAAATTGAACTATTACCTCACCTCTTCTGCTTAAAGGGAAATCCTTTCTCTGCTTCCAGCTGCACATCCCAACTGCTTCCCTTGCACCTTGCTTTGACTGAGTAAATGTTTAGGAGACGTTTCACAGAAAGGTGAGTCAGCTTCAAAGTGCTTTCAACAGACTCTACATATTTTTAAGCACGATTTTCATCCTAATTTGATCTTGCTTTGCCTATGTACATTCTAGCTGTTCTTCTAAGGCATGAGCAGGTAGCATTGGCAGCAAAAGCTCAAACAGCTCTAACAATGAAGACATTATTCTTTTTCCCACTAGAAAGACAACTCGTATGCATTTATTTGAGAAGGGTTTTTTTGTAAGATTATACTTCTAATTTTTTTAAATGGTACACAGTTCCTTTCTATTAAAAATTATTATTTACATAATATATTAATGTTTTCAATGAATACTGGGATACAAGCAAAAACATAAATGAAAATATACATAAATTTAAAGAATTTTAATCAAGCAAAGCAATATTAAATTGTGCGTATTTAAAAGAAAAATTTAATCAAAACATATTTTGCATTTAAATCTGATTGAGAAGAGGAAATGCCATTTCTGACTGGCAAACCAAACTGCATTTCTCTTGTTTTCGAATTAGTAAGTCTCACCTTCACATATCTAGGTTTTATTGACACATTTTAAAAAAGAAGTAAGAATTCTCCCAGCTTCTTTTCAATTCCTAGCTACTTTTCACCTAGGAACAAACAACTCTTTGAATAGAATTGGATGACCAACCTGAAATAAAACAGATACTCTAAATGCAATGACAGAACTATCAAACACAGTTTATCACTTTAAAAAAGTGGATTCAGGCATACAGTAATTAATTTCATCAGATATGACTTTCCTTAAAACTTTGGCTGAAAACTTGTACAAGGTAATTTTTATTCAATTAATTTGGACTATTATAGTAAGTCAAAATCTATTTCTAGTTGTATTTCTAATCCACTAGCATTTATTTAAAACCCAAAAACTAGTCTAATTTTAACTAGAAAAACCTCTATGCTTACTATAAACATGTAAGTTGAGGTACAAAAATTTAAATCTGTCAAAATTAATGCTGTTATGATTAAGAACAAGATTAATTCAAGCCTACTAGCCATGCCAGTTTAATTATGGCTGTTTTTTCTAACCTAACCAAGCATGCCACATGCTAACTCTCACTGTGGTTCTGTCTCTGCTATTCAGCAGAGCCTGGGACAGCAGTCACAAAGCAAACACTGCATGACTTAGCACCAGAACCAGTATTACCAGAATAATCAGCCTTGCACTAAGGCCCAAGATAATATTGCTGGTCAGCTCTGCACTGTGTCACAAAGACAAAGCCATCCTGCACTGGGATGTTGGCAACAGCCCCCTTGACCTGGGAAAGAATCAATGCATGCTTAGGAATGAGTTGCACGGCACTCCACACCTTCAGCACGATGGAATGGTGCAGCATTCTTTACTGCAAAAAAATCTCCTATTTCTGAACTAAGTAAAGTCTACTGACCATTGTCTGTGTATTTCAGCACATTCAGATCCGGGATCCTTGCAGGAGCAATAAGAACTGGATGGAACACACCTCCAAATTTCATGTCAGGTCCTACAAGAAAGGAATAGACTTAGACAAAAGGTTTTTCCATAACAACAACTCCCACATAGTGGAACATAATCTTAAGGATGAAGATGCAAAAAGAATGACAAATGTTGCCCCACTCCTCTCATACACACTGGAACTACAGTAACAGGAGCCATTCTGATCACATACGTACCCACACTGGTGTTCCCAACCACAAGAGGTGCTTTAGGGTGGGCAGCTTTCAGATTCAGCAGTTCATCCAAGCTTACAGGAGAAATCCATGTCACTCGCTCCCCACGAAAAAGCAGAGTTCTTTTTGGTTGATTTTCTGCCATTCTCTGATGGAGAAATTGGCAGATTTAAATATTTAAACATATAGACAAGAGTGAGGTCTAGTAGACACTAAACTGGAAGTCAAAAATGTTCTTAAACAACAGCAGTTCTACACAACTCTTTAAAATTGCACAAACAGGGACAGAAATGTTATGCTGGCTCTTTGCACAGTGGTGAAATTTGAGACTGTGCCAGTGAAATGTCTTCAAGTAATTCTAAAGGGCTAATAAACAAGATTGATAATTGTCACGGTTTGAGAGACAAGT
>VZRX01018947.1:47883-60449 GCA_013398075.1 Notiomystis cincta | reverse complement strand
AAAAGATTTTGCACATTGTGAAGAAGCAGCAGAATTATTTTTGGCTGTTTCACCAAACTGCAAAATTTTATGGCAACAAAGCCCATCCGAGGATCTGTGAGTGCAGCCCGTCCTTCCCTGCTCTGCTTGAACCCAGCCCCAGCCCCAGCCAGGTCTCCTCCCTCAGATTTCCTTGTGCTTGGGCAGCTCACTGAGGAGAGGGACACGGGGACATGGGGACAGAGGGACACGGGGACAGATGGACATGGGGACACTGGGACACAGGGACACTGAGGAGAGAGACACAGGGACAGAGGGACACAGGGACAGATGGACACAGGGTCACTGAGGAGAGAGACACAGGGACAGAGGGACACAGGGGCACAGGGTCAATGAGGAGAGGGACATGGGGATACGGGGACAGAGGGACACAGGGACAGATGGACACAGGGACACAGTTACTGAAGAGAGTGACACAGGGACACAAGGACACAGGGACAGGTGGACACAGGGACACAGTTACTGAGGAGAGTGACACAGGGACACAGGGACACAAGGACACAGGGACAGGTGGACACAGGGAGCAGCTCCCTCCTGGTGGGGCTGCAGGGCAGGACTGAGCAGCAAAGGCAGAGCAGAGGGAATTTGGCTGGAGGGAAATGTGGCTGTAAGGGGAGCTCTGGAAGGAAGTCAAGCCCCAGCCATTGTTCAAGGCTTGCTTATTGACTTTAACCTTCAAGGCAATTTTTTAACTTGACATTGGGGGGAAAAATTAGCCAGAAAGTCAAGAGCACTTGAAAAAAGCTGCTAAAATTGCTTACGCATCATCATTATTATTGTATGTACACACCGAGCTCTGCACAGGCTACGGCCATAAATCCTCCTGCTGACTCAGGGCTAAATTGGGAATATTTACTCAGGGAAGCAGTCCCCCTTCTCCCCTTCCCCGAGTGCAGCCTGGCTCTCAGCAACGCTCTGCATTCCACTTGAATAAAAATAAAGAATTAATGCCATGACTCCTATTGTCGAGGCCTATTGGTTTGACTTTGCTTTATTCTCTTTAAACCTGAATTTCATTTTGCAGGAAGTGATGTCTGTGGAAGAGGAAACTACTTCTTGCTACTGCCTGTTGGATCCTTATGCCTGTCACATTCTCTTAAACAGCTTTGGAACTTATGCCCTAATTGGGGAACCCATCTCTGACTGTGCCGTTCGACAGCTGAAAGTCGCCGTTTTTGGCTGCCTGTCTTGCAATTCTCTGGATTACAATCTGAGGGTTTATTGTGTGGATAACACCCCTTGTGCGTTCCAGGTAAACGGCTTCGCTTTGCTCCTCTGGGCTTTGTTTATTTTCCCGTAAAATGCTGACATCCTTTTGCTCCCTGGGCAGCCCCAGACCTAACTCAACGAGAACATTGGATTTTTAAAGCCACTGCTGCACTGTTAGAATAAATCCCTTCATTTCCCTGCAGTTGTGGATTTACACCGAGAGCTTCAGGGTAGCCAAACTTTTTTGTCATCTTTTGCCACCTTTTCAACTACCCAAACTCACCCAGCCCTGCTTTACAAAAATTCACTTATCCTTCATTTCCTCTGAAAAAAATCCCAGCCCAATCCCCACGTGGCAATTGAAATGAGAACGATTTTCCTGCACTGTGTTCCAGGACAGAACAATGACATTCTCTGCCTTTTGCAGCCTCAGTAAGCTCAGGAGCTTAAACAAAATGCTTTTCTTTGGGGAACTGAAATGCAAACAGCTGTGAGGTGAATTTTCCCTTCCTTTTCCTGTTGCACAGGGATGGAAACACGACTGAAGCACACGCTGCTGTCTCTGTGCTTCTAATAAAAGCCAAGGCACCAAAAGGATTGTTAGAGGCTCACAATGGCTTTGTAATTATCCTCTTTCTAACACTTAGACAATTAGTGGGTACCGGTGTCTTCCTGATGAGTCTGGAGGAAATGATCAGAAGAATAATTACCAGTTCTCTGCGTTCCCAGGAGGGAGAGCAGGGTGTTTGTAGCTAGTGAGACAACCGTGCATTTATGGGATGATACAGCCCTGAAAAGCAAGTCAATATTAGTGGGGGACACGGAGTTTTTGGGATTAAATAGTGGAGTTGGGGTGGCCAAGTTGTGTTTGACAGATAATCCTGCACAGTGCAGGTTTATAATGAGACAAAATTCCCTCGGTTTTGACTTTTTCCCTGTGTGAAAACTCTCCTTGCTCCTCCAGCCGCTGACTTGGCCCTGTATGGGGTTCTGAGTGTGCTGGGAAACTCCTGGCTCTGGAAATTTAAGAGACCCGAGTCCTTTGTGTTTTGCCTTTTGCCCAGACGCTGTGGGAGGAGTCCCACGGGTGTCCCTGAAGGCAAAGCAGCTCTTACAGAGGTCAAAAACATCCAGCGGTACTCAAGGAATTTTGAGAACAGTTAAGAAAGAATCTGCTCCCTTTGTGGCTGCAAACCAAACACTGAAGTGTCCCAATTCCTTCCCTCACATGACCCAAGCACCAGGGGTTAAACCAACCCAAATGCCAGCAAAACCTGGTTTATAACAGAAATCCATTAGTGCACTTTCAGAGAGCTCGAGCATTGAATTTTCAGAAGGTCACAATGATTCCAGGAGCTCCTCTAAGGACGACTTCGGTCCTGACCAGCACTAAACTCCTTCAATGGCCAAGATTTGATACAATTTATGTGGATTAAGAAAGGTAATTTGGAAGCACTGCTTGCCTGCTGATTTTTAAAGACTTCTGCAATCTTTCCCTCCTCACTGGTGTTTTTACTGCAACAGCACAGGAATAAACATTGCTTAAGTACAGGCAGGGGTGACTTTTTTTGGCCATTATGTTTTAAATTCACAGAATTACATTAAAATTTCGCTTGGAACAGAGCTCTGGAGGGCTGTAGTGCAAACCCTTGCCCAGAATCTGCCCTTCAGACTGCTCAGGGTCTTGTCCAGTGGTTCTGAAAGTGCCCCAGAGATGGGAGATGGAACTGATTTCACCTGAAGTGTTTGAGGGCTCCGAAAAGCCCTGACAGAAATTTCTCAGCAAAGCTGCTTTGAGCCCAGCTGTGCTGGGCTGCACTGGGGCTGTTGGGGTGGGGACACAGCCAAAAATTCAGTGTCCCAACCACCCTCATCCGTCCAGAAATGGAGCTGGCAGTGCCCAAACCCAGACCCAGCCTTTTAGGAAGTGCAAATATCAAACCAATCAACTGCCCACGAGAGAAACTCCAGTGCAGCATCCAACACCATGGGGGAACCTGGGACCTCCAGAGAGATGGATTTTCATTGAATTTTCATTGGATTCGGGTTTTGCTCCCAATACTGAAAATACTCTCTCCTCCTCCCTTGCAGGAAGTGGTTTCAGATGAACGGCTCCAAGGAGGGCAATTGCTGGAGGAACCCAAACTTTTGCATTTCAAAGCCAACACCTGCAGCCTCCAGATCTCGGTGCTGGACGTGCCTCCCTTCCTGTGGAGAATCAAACCCTTCACTGCCTGTCAGGTACCTGGCAGCTGCACCTGCTTCCCTGCAGGGCAGAACCCAGATGAAACCAAAGTTCCTTTTATTCAAAGGGCTTTAAATCTCCCGAGCATTTAACAAAAACATGTTGCCTTTTGATTTTGACAAACACAGATTCCGTTTACACCAGAACGCTGTAAATTTGTCATTTTACAGAAATGCTTGTGCTTTCCCTCAGTTTCAGTTGCATCCAACAGAAGGCAAATACTCCTGTTCAGACTTAACCACTCCTCAAGATGTTTCTAATATCTGTCATTCCAGTTTTGATATAACTATGGAAATATGGCTAAAAATGACATTTAAATGTAACCGTGAGTTCAAATCACAGCACACAGAGACCAAGAATTAGAACTCAAGAGCAGCAAATTGGTTTTTCTGTTCTCTGTTAATTAAAGAGGCTGTTGAAAAACGGAAAGGAAAAATCAAAACAAAAGAAGAATTTCCAAGGATTTTGGTGACTGGAAATACTAAGGAATGTGCTGGCACATGGAGTGGGCTGGTTTTAAAATACAGCACTCAATTAGAATGTTCAGAAGCAGAGAGACAATTATCCATCCTCCAGTATTTTGGCAAATGCTGTGTTTTAAATGTGTTGCCACGTTCTCCAAAACATGAGAGTAATGGGCTCTGAAAGTTACAAACACAGACCCAGAGCCAGAGCAAGCCTCTCCTCGTTAACAGCCTGGGGATAATGTGGGCTACAACTTCAGAACATGGCGAAATGAATCCTTTTCAAATGAATCCTTCTAAGGGAGAAGAGCTTTCAAGTTTGTTCTTCTCACTTACCTGTACTTTAAAAGCCAACCCAAGCAGGGTTTGGATGTCCCAGTTCTGCAACAAAGACCTGCCAGTATGTGCCCCAAAGTAAATCAAATCAGAGGAGCTTCCTCTTACTGCAACAAATTCACTTCTGCTCTCAGCAGATTATAGAGCTCCATACTCTGATTAATTTATTGTCTCCTAATCCCTTGTACAAACATGAAGAATAAATGTCTGTGACAGACTGGAATTCAACCTCCAAGTGCCATTTAGAGCCTGATCAGAGCAGACTCAGGGCTGGAAAAAAGCCTGTGCAAAACCTCTGCTGCCAGAATGGGCTGACCCAGAGCTGCCCCTGACCCAAAGGAATATTTACATTTCTTAACTGAGAGTAACTGGGATGGCTTGGGCAGCTGAGAAGTACAATCATTGCTCCTAGGAGGAACTGCAGAACCTCCCCTGGCTCTGTGCTTCCCTCGCAGTGAAAAGTCTGGTGACAGCTCTGGTTTGGTTCCAGCCTCTTTATAGAGAAAAGAATCTATTTTTGCACATGGAGTTTCTTCCAGTGTTCCCTGGGTTCCTCTCCTACGTCCCATCCTGTGAGAGCAGCTGCTTGTGCTGCCTGGCAGGAACAACTGAACACAGCCTGTTCCAGGAATGTCTCTGGTCCACCAACAAAACCACCACGGGCAGTGTGGGGAGGGAAGATTTATGGAAATGATGTCTCAGACAAGCAGCAATCCTGCTCGGAGGCCGGAGCAGATGAATAAATCATGCTGAGGAGCTGGCTAGAAGGCAGCTGGTGGCAGGTGGCACCAGGATTCCTTCAGACTCTGTGCAGAGCGTGTGTTTGTCCTGGCCTGGCAGCAGCAGCTGCCCAGGGCTTGGCTCCCTTCCCGCTGGGGATCCCTGGAAGCTGTGGGTGGTGCAGCAGGCAGAGGCAGGGATGGGCACGGAGCTGGGCAGGCACCTCTGGCTGCTCAAAGCAGCTGTTTGCCTCCCATCCTTCATCTCCTGGAAGACCCAGGTCTGCCCGCGGCGATGAGATGATTTACAGCCCCTCTGTCTGCAAGGAGCTCAGTTATAAAGGCAGAATCGAGCTGAAAGCATTTCTGGAATACTCCAACCACTCATTGTTCCACCACTCCATTGTTTCACACAACTCCTTTCAGCTGAGTGATTCTTCCACTGGAGTGAAAGCAGAGATGATTACCCTGAAAAAAATCTAATTACATTTGCTCCACTTCTAACATTTTGCTAATGTTTCCTTTATCACTCTGAGCATCTTACCACTGCTGCTGGTCCCAGCTTGGGATCCAGCCTGGGGCTGGAGACTGACAGGGAGCTGGGGGGGAGAGNCTTGGACCCTTCCAGGGGTGGGGCCCAACCTCTCTGGGCACCAGTTCCTGCCCCATTTTTGTCCTTTCCCTGTGTCAGTTTTGTTCAAAGCTGTAACAGTCTTTAAAGCCTTGCAGATCCCATTTCCAGCAGAAATCAAGGCACAGACACTCTGAAGCACTAACAGTAATTTATTGTTTGGGTTGGTGGTTGCAGTTTCCTAGTGAGAAGCCCTTGCAGAGCGCTGAGGGGTGGGGACAGGGCTACAAACCGTGTCTTGTGGGGACTGGGCCCTGCTCACAGCTCAGAGAAATCAGACCTACAGCTGAGCCAGCTGCTGACGTGAGCCACAGCAATGAGAACTTCAGCAGCTGCATTTTTTTAGATTATCAAATATCTTTGTTGATAAACCCAGATTAAGATTTCTCGATTAGAGCTCCACACCCTTAAAGGCTTTGAGCAGGGAGTGCAGCAGCTGGACAAGAGCAGCACAAACACCATCCTGCATAAAAACTCCTCAGAACCGGCCAAGTGTGTTCTCCTCCTTTACTGTTATTTCATAAAACCCCTCTGTCACTCTCTCTGTATCTCCAGACCGTGCTGCCCCTGCCTTGTCCTCCCTCTCTGCTGTGTTTTTGAGGGCCCTGTCTGCACACAAGTCCCCAGAGCATGATCCAGTTTCTCTCCAGATCCAAATCAGCCAGATTTGCTGCTGTGGAAGGCTTCCTCGTGCCTGTGATTGAAGGGGGAGGATAATTTGACTGAGAAATAAATACCTAAGTGCCACCTCCCCCCCACTCTGAGCTGCTCCTTGCTACAATCCCCGGAGCACCTGGGTTGCTGTGCTTATCTCACACGTGCAGGGCAGGAGCATCTCCTGCTCTGCATACTGAGCAGAGCCCAGGGCGGAGCTGCAGCACCCAGTGCTGTGCCTGGCTGGCCCTGGGGATGTGTCAGAAACCGTGGCTGAAGGGGCTGCACCATCACTGCTGGTTCATATTGATGCTGTGTCACTCTCGGATGAGTAATGCACTGGAATTTGACTCTGTTATGCAAGACTGGTGTGATTCCACAGGAAAAGAGGGGCCAGATCCGAAAAGGACCTGGATTCCAGAGCGGGTGGGAGAGCTCAGGTGCTTATGGAATTCAGGTGTTTAAAAAGACCCAAACGGACAAAGAAACAAACACAAATTTGTGTGCCCATGTTTTGGGCTCAAGCAGTTAAAACCCAGTTTAGAAACCCAGTACTGCTCTGTAACATAAAAATAACCACAAAAGAAAACTTGTGGAAGGAAAATAACACCATTTTAAAGATATTTATGCACAAGTCCTTGGGATGTTGTAGACGTTCCTTCCCAAACCAAAAAAAAAGCACCTCTTAGCTCTGTAATTTTGTGTTGTCAGTTCAAACGACAGGAGGAATCTGAGGCCCAGGTTTGATCCTTCCTTTACCTGCTTTTCTTCCCCATTCCCTGCAGACTGAGAGAGAAAACATCACCTTCTTTGCACACGAGGACAGCAACTTCCCTGCCCAGCTGGGCCCCAAGGCGTTCAAGATCCCGCACTCGATCCGGCAGCGCATCTGCGCCACCTTCGACGCGCCCAGCGCCAAGGGCAAGGACTGGCAGATGCTGGCCCAGAAAAACAGCATCAACAGGTGATGGCAGGGCCTGGCCAGGGGCCCTGGCACCTGAAATGGGAATTTCTGGCTGTTCAGGGCGGGGGTGGTTTGTTGCCGGTGTCAGGGTGTGGGTGGGGAATTAGGGGCTGCATGGGGCTCACTCCTCATTTCAGCCAAGAGCAGCTGCTGAGAGCTCTCAGCTCCTCGTCCTGGGCTGGACATTCTCCTGTCCACCCTCAGGAGTCCAAGGCTGCAGAAGGATTTTGTCCACCAGTTGTTCAAAAGCACTGAGGAGGCTGCATGTTCCCCCAGACAAATCCTCTTGACTCTTATGGGTGCATTTCCTATTCCAAAATGAATCCTGAAGATATTTTTTTTAAGGGAAAAACATCTTTAAAAGAAACAGTCATGCTCTACTGTTAGGAGTAATAATATTATGATTATTAAAACTGAAAGATGNGGGAAGGCAGGGCCAGGGCAGTTCTTGGTGGGAAGTTCCCTTGAGATGGAGAAGGGAAGGCAGAGCCAGGGCAGTTCTTGGTGGGAAGTTCCCTTGAGATGGAGAAGGGAAGGCAGGGCCAGGGCAGTTCTTGGTGGGAAGTTCCTTTCCTTGGATTCTGTGTACAAGGTGATTCCAAGGAGACACGGAGAGGACTTCTGATCCTGGCAGGGGGGAGGAAGTGAAGTGCACCTTTTCCAAGTTTTAAGAGTTTTTGGGAGTCTCCCCTCACTTATTCCCCTGGATGTACCCTGGGTCAGTGTTCCTCAATGGAATCCTCATTTACTGGCCGTGGGGCTGCAGGGGATGCCCCAGCAGAGCAGGCAGGGGGTGTTTCCCTCCGGCCCTGCCCCTGTCCCTGACGTGTCCCCGTCCCCGCAGGAGGTGCCGTTCTCGCGCGTGTGGCGCGGCAGCCCCCGGCCCCTGCTCGGCGCCTTCTCCCTGGAGCGCTTCAGCCCTGCCACCACCCAGCTGTGCTGCAAGGTGTGCGTCAGGCAGCTGCAGGGCCACGAGCAGGTGCTGCACATCCAGACCTCCATCCTCGAGGTAAAGCCTTTGGCACCCCCTGGTCACGGGCCGGGAACAGAATCCTGGAATGGGCTGGGCTGGGCTGGGCTGGGCTGGGCTGGGCTGGGTTGGGTTGGTCTGNTCAGACCTACAGCTGAGCCAGCTGCTGACGTGAGCCACAGCAATGAGAACTTCAGCAGCTGCATTTTTTTAGATTATCAAATATCTTTGTTGATAAATCCAGATTAAGATTTCTCGATTAGAGCTCCACACCCTTAAAGGCTTTGAGCAGGGAGTGCAGCAGCTGGACAAGAGCAGCACAAACACCATCCTGCATAAAAACTCCTCAGAACCGGCCAAGTGTGTTCTCCTCCTTTACTGTTATTTCATAAAACCCCTCTGTCACTCTCTCTGTATCTCCAGACCGTGCTGCCCCTGCCTTGTCCTCCCTCTCTGCTGTGTTTTTGAGGGCCCTGTCTGCACACAAGTCCCCAGAGCATGATCCAGTTTCTCTCCAGATCCAAATCAGCCAGATTTGCTGCTGTGGAAGGCTTCCTCGTGCCTGTGATTGAAGGGGGAGGATAATTTGACTGAGAAATAAATACCTAAGTGCCACCTCCCCCCCACTCTGAGCTGCTCCTTGCTACAATCCCCGGAGCACCTGGGTTGCTGTGCTTATCTCACACGTGCAGGGCAGGAGCATCTCCTGCTCTGCATACTGAGCAGAGCCCAGGGCGGAGCTGCAGCACCCAGTGCTGTGCCTGGCTGGCCCTGGGGATGTGTCAGAAACCGTGGCTGAAGGGGCTGCACCATCACTGCTGGTTCATATTGATGCTGTGTCACTCTCGGATGAGTAATGCACTGGAATTTGACTCTGTTATGCAAGACTGGTGTGATTCCACAGGAAAAGAGGGGCCAGATCCGAAAAGGACCTGGATTCCAGAGCGGGTGGGAGAGCTCAGGTGCTTATGGAATTCAGGTGTTTAAAAAGACCCAAACGGACAAAGAAACAAACACAAATTTGTGTGCCCATGTTTTGGGCTCAAGCAGTTAAAACCCAGTTTAGAAACCCAGTACTGCTCTGTAACATAAAAATAACCACAAAAGAAAACTTGTGGAAGGAAAATAACACCATTTTAAAGATATTTATGCACAAGTCCTTGGGATGTTGTAGACGTTCCTTCCCAAACCAAAAAAAAAGCACCTCTTAGCTCTGTAATTTTGTGTTGTCAGTTCAAACGACAGGAGGAATCTGAGGCCCAGGTTTGATCCTTCCTTTACCTGCTTTTCTTCCCCATTCCCTGCAGACTGAGAGAGAAAACATCACCTTCTTTGCACACGAGGACAGCAACTTCCCTGCCCAGCTGGGCCCCAAGGCGTTCAAGATCCCGCACTCGATCCGGCAGCGCATCTGCGCCACCTTCGACGCGCCCAGCGCCAAGGGCAAGGACTGGCAGATGCTGGCCCAGAAAAACAGCATCAACAGGTGATGGCAGGGCCTGGCCAGGGGCCCTGGCACCTGAAATGGGAATTTCTGGCTGTTCAGGGCGGGGGTGGTTTGTTGCCGGTGTCAGGGTGTGGGTGGGGAATTAGGGGCTGCATGGGGCTCACTCCTCATTTCAGCCAAGAGCAGCTGCTGAGAGCTCTCAGCTCCTCGTCCTGGGCTGGACATTCTCCTGTCCACCCTCAGGAGTCCAAGGCTGCAGAAGGATTTTGTCCACCAGTTGTTCAAAAGCACTGAGGAGGCTGCATGTTCCCCCAGACAAATCCTCTTGACTCTTATGGGTGCATTTCCTATTCCAAAATGAATCCTGAAGATATTTTTTTTAAGGGAAAAACATCTTTAAAAGAAACAGTCATGCTCTACTGTTAGGAGTAATAATATTATGATTATTAAAACTGAAAGATGCTGTAAAAACCAATTTACTTCTTACTTTGCTTTTTCCGCTTGGCTAAATTAAATTGGCGGAGGCAGCTCCCTCACAAAAATATTTTCTGATTGTCACAAACTCTATAAATGTGTTCCCAGGAGAGCGGAGGAATACTTAAATCAAGCAAAGTAACTTTCCATTGGCTTCTTGCTTTGCATGGGCTACTCAATAAAGCACATCTGAGCCAAAGGAAAAAGAGTTTTGGATAAACACTTTGTTTTACCAAACTCTGTGCAAATCACCCCTGCAGGGTGCTAAAAACAGCACATTAACAAGATATAAAATCACAGATAAAAGGTGTTGTGTCTTTGCATAACCACAAGCACCAACTGCTCTCATGGAATCTCTCTCCCTGTCAAATCCTTCCTGTCGTTCCCAGTAATGCTTCCCAGAAGGGATTTGTTTGTCCAGTTCCAGGGGCAGCACTGTTGGACACCCTGGGCCCGTGGTCACTGTCCCTGGGCTGGGCAGGGCAGGTGACACATTTGGAACCACCACACCCGGGGGCTCCTTGGCTCATCCCCCCAGCTCCTCCTGGAGAATTTTTATTTTCCAGCCACGTGGATCGTGCTGGGCACAGGGTGCAGCTGCAGCCTGGGCTGCTCCTCATCCTTCTCCGTCCCTTCCCTGCAGGAATCTCTCCTTCTTCGCCACCCAGAGCAGCCCCTCTGCCGTCATCCTGGACCTGTGGGAAGCGCGGCACCAGCACGACGGGGACCTGGACTCCCTGGCCTGTGCCCTGGAGGAGATAGGAAGGACACACTCCAAACTCTCGGACGTGGCAGAGCCCGAGCTCGAGGAGCCCGAGTTCCCCTCCGGCAGGAACGGGCTTTAGTCCCTCTGTCCCGCCAGGACACACAGCCAGCCCGGCCCTGACGCCTGGGCCAGGGGGACAGGAGGGTTTGTGCCCCGTGGGGATGGAGCTCACCCCACACTGCAGTGGCAGGAGCAGAAGGAGCCCTGCTAAAAAATCCTCTGGTGGTGAGGAAAACAAGCTTCTCCCTGTCCTCCCCCACTTAAAATCCGTCTTTTGGTGCCCCAAATAAACCTGCGCTTCTGTCAGTCCCGGGGCAGCAGGGAGAGAGACACAGAGCCATAAGAGGTAAATGTTATCGTTTATTTAGGAACCAGTCATGTTCATGTAATGCCTAGTGAAAATCAACAAATACTGTTGGATATTTAGAGCCACTGGAGGTTAATCCTGGTTGAAAGGTTTCTCACTTCGAGAGTGGTTTGAAATCCCATCACGTTGTCACTTTATGTCTGCTACAGGAAAACTGAAAATTTGGCCTTATCCTGTTCAGATGTTTGAGGAGTTAGAAGATCTCATAATTATTTCATATCATGTGTATTCCAAATAATTTGTTTTAAAAATTCAGTCCCTTAATGAACGTACATTTGCTGCAGAGCGTTGCTGCCTGCTCTGTTACCAAAATTACAGAACAAACCCCTTCTCTCTGAGACTGGGGGGTGTGCACACGCCAGAGGAATTTTCTAATTTTCTACGTCTGCAAACTTTCTTAGTCAAAAACTGTCTTTGGGGGTGGATTTAAATAACCAAATAACACACGGGAAATTTCCAGCCCTGTTTTAGCGAGTTGAGACATTTATTTTCATTACTTCATGCTCTGGGGCTGAGCTAAGTAAAGGTGAAGGCAATCAGCACAGCTTCATTTTGGTTTGGTTTCGGGTTGAAACCACAACCCCCACACGGCACTGCCAGCGCTGGCCTTGATTTCGTTGCACAATTTGGGAATTTCACAGGATCCAGAGCTGGCTGTGTTACCTTGGTTTAGTTACAAATTTGCCACCAAAATCAGAATCTAACTGGAGAATTCACCTTGGTTTTTTATCTGTTCCATACAAATACAATTTATGACTCCAACCAAACCAAACAGAGCTGTCACTGTGAGCGAGGGCCTGGTGGAGCTGGTACTGAGCCAAATTTCACCATTATTTTGACCATTCTTTTCACTCACATGCTTCGCCATCGGTCGAGGTGCTCCTCAGTCTGTGTGGGAGCACAGCCAGGAGAAGGCAGGAACAGAAATGAGGCTTTGGGAGCTTCGTGGAAATGCAGGAAACCAAAAACAAGGATCTGGGGGCTTTTTCAGCCTCGTGTTTGGCTGAGAGCAGCAGCACAGCCCCCAGGGCAGGTCCAGTCTGGAACTGTTCCATCACCCAGGATTGCAGTGTGAAAATCCCAACAGCAACAACCAGAACAACAATAGGAACAACAGCAACCAAAACAACAGCAACAACAACAGCAACAACCAGAACAACAGCAACAACAACAACCAGAACAGCAGCAACAACAATAACAACCAGCACAACAGCAATAACAACAACCAGAACAACAACAACAACAGGAACCACAACAGCAACAACAGGAACCACAACTGCA
>VZRX01018947.1:26476-47583 GCA_013398075.1 Notiomystis cincta | reverse complement strand
CAACAACCAGAACAACAGCAACAACAACAACCAGAACAGCAGCAACAACAATAACAACCAGCACAACAGCAATAACAACAACCAGAACAACAACAACAACAGGAACCACAACAGCAACAACAGCCACTCTCTCCTTGCTCCTGATGCTCTGAAATTGCAAATGTCACTGCTCCCCCAGCTCAGGAATAGAGACTTGGAAATCCTGAGACCTGGAAATCCTGAGACCTGGAAATCCTGAGACTTGTGCAAGCATTTCCTGCAGCTCAGTGTCTGCTGCAGCCTGGCAGGAGGCTCCTGCGTGCAGGGGCAGCGCCAGGGCTGCCAGCAGATTGAGGGGCAGACAGAAATACGGGCTGCAAGCTGTCACTGCTTTTAGCAGCACATGCTCCTCGCTGGGCTGGAATTATATTTCCAGTGACTGCCAGTCCTCCTCCTCAGAAACCTGTTCTTCGTTGGACAAAATGTCAGGCATTAGAAAAAACAAAATAAGGAATGGCATCCAGGGAAGAAGGGGCGGGTCTGCGAGCCGCCGTTGTCGGGGAAACCAGCAGTGAATTTGGTCCGGGCGCCTCAGATCAGCCGTGGCTCTGGAGCAGGATGGCTTTGGGGCCCCAGCACAGCCCCAGCCAGGTCCTGCAGGTGCTGAGTCCTTCTGCTCTGCTTTCCAGCCCCGTGGGAGCTCCCCCGACATCCCGGGGCCGCAGGAGCTCTCTGTGAGCTCAGCCCTTCCAGCTTTTCCTCAGGGAACACCCGGGGCTTCTGCCAAGCCTTGGAAGCTCTGCAAACCCTCCCAGTGCAGGACACTCAGCTCTGGTGGGAGCCCAGCCCAGCCTGGGCTGCTCCCCCAAAGCTCAGCTCAGAGGGACCCCATCCTGCAATCCCAGTTCCACCACAATCCATGGAGTTTGTGTCCTGAAAAGGAATAAATGTCCAAACTCGACAGTGCCAGAAGGAAACTGTTCTGCCTGGGCCAGGGCTCAGGAGGATGCTGCCCTTTAGGTTTCGGTCCCTGGTTTTACTTCTCCTTGGCTAAAGCAGTTCTTTGTTGCTGGTCTCACCCTTTGAGAACCTGAATCAACAGCTCTCAAGTTTTCCTTCCTATTCCTGACTGTTTTGATGCTCTTGTATTCTTCAAATGAACCAGAAATGCCCCAAATATTTATTTTCTTTCTCCCTTCCTCTTAAAAAGACCTTTTGAAAATCTCTGCATATATTTATATGATTTGACTCAAAACAAAAATGTGGAGGAGCACCTGGAAAACGATTAGAGGCCAGAAATTAAAAATTTATTCCTTTCTTCTGCTGTATAAATTATGATATTTGAGAAACAATTTTCCCAAACTGGAAAGTAAAAGAAAGAGAAATATGATTTTCCCCCCTCTAGATTCCACATGGCCGCCCTGGCTCAGCTCAGGGGAAAGAGCCATTCTGATTTTACATCACCAAAGAATCTGCTTTAATAGATTTTCATCTTCCTGAGCACTTTGCCCAGGTATTTCTGTGCCATGAGTCATTCCAGACTAATGGCTGCATTTTAAAAATGACTTCCAGCTCCGCCAGCACCATAAAGCTCATTTCCATTTCGTACCGCCCTGTACTCCCACAGAAATTTTATTGGGATTTTTGTAATAGATGAAAAGATACCAACAGAATTCTCTTAAAATCCAGGGAACTGCTTTTGTCATTGTTTTTATCTCTGGGCTCTCCCTCTGGGCCTGAGCACTGCTGGCTTTCAGAGAAACTGATTCAGTATAAATCACCAAAAAGGGATCTTGCAGGGTCCAGGGTATTCACATCACACTGCAAGTCCACTCTTCGTTTCCACTTGTGAGGTGGTGCAGTGTGAGTTTTATAACATCCAATAATGGATCCATTCCAGAGAATATTTTCCACCACAGAAGACACAGCTCAGGTCCACAGTGAGTTAAACAAGGGAGGGACTGGGCTGGGCTTCTGGTCACCACCTGGAATCTTCTTTTTTCCAGGCTCTTTCTGCCTATAAAACACCGATTGCAGCCAAGAGCTGTGTTAGTTCTTGGCTGGTAATTAACTGAGTGGAAAACAGGAAATGAGATTTTAAGTCCTTGACAACCATGGATGATTTCCAGGGTTGTCTTTCTGGCCTTTCCTTGACTGATTCCCCCAGGGAGTTCTCACCTGTGGCCCAGCAGCAGAGGGTGACCATCCCTCACCCAGAGCCTGCTCCATGTTACCCCTGCTGGGGAATGGGGTTGTTCATTTCTGGGATGAGCTTTGGTGAAATTCCTCCCTGGACACTGTTCCTGCCCCAGCAGAGGCTGGGGGGTTTCCATGACAGCACATGAAACACAAATCTGTCCCTCCTTGGACAAATCACAATGGTCTGGTTAAAAGTATTTAAAGGATTCCTGAGCAAGTCCAGAACTTAACCCGCCCAGTTCCTGTGGCCGCCGGTACCACGCCGGGTGCTGGTGATCGTGACCCGTCCCAGGAACACACACTTTTGCCTTTCCACATTGCCAATACCAGCAGAAACGGTAGCAAAAACCTCGTTTCCAACACAGACAGAAATAAATGAATCACCCTAGGATTAAAGACTCGCTCAGAGCATCGTTTGGTGGTGGCAGTGTCGGCAGGGCAGGAGGCAGAGCCGCCCTTCTGCTCCTGCCACGAGTGAAGGAGAACCTGTCCGTATCCGTGTTCACTGTTCTGTCCAACAATACCGTCAATGTTAGGAATTTGCCACTATATTTTTTGTATTAGAGGTGAATAGTGCAGATTCTACTGGTGTTATTGTCGGGGGGGTAGGGGGTTGTAGTTTTCAAGCTGTTGCAAAAGCTGCTTTAACTGAGCTGTGGAGTTGTCTTGGTTTGTGCTTTGCAAGGGAGTGCCAGGGCTCGTGGGCAGTGTCCCCTCCTCGTGCCACAGCCTGCCCAGAGCTGGAGTCGTTGTGCCAGTGGCCAGGGCCAGGGTTAAGCTGTCCTGGGCTGGTGTGTGCCAGCAGAGCTGTGCCTGTGCCAGCAGAGCCGTGGTGCTGCCTGCAGGGCTGTGGTGGTGCCAGCAGGGCCATGGCTGTGCCAGGAGAGCTTGGTGGTGTCTGCAGAGCCATGGTGGTGCCAGCAGAGCTGTGGCTGTGCCAGCAGGGCCATGGTTGTGCCCAGAGAGCTGTGGTGGTGCCTGCAGGGCTGTGGTGGTGCCAGCAGGGCCATGGTTGTGTCCAGAGAGCTGTGGTTGTGCCAGCAGGGCTGTGGTTGTGCCAGCAGACCTGTGGCTATGCCAGGAGAGCTGTGGTTGTGCCAGCAGACCTGTGGCTATGCCAGGAGAGCTGTGGCTGTGCCAGGAGAGCTGTGGTTGTGCCAGAACACCTGTGGCTGTGCCAGAAGACCTGTGGCTATGCCAGGAGAGCCCTGGCTGTGCCTGCAGGGCTGTGGCTGTGCCTGCAGCCACTCCTCCATGAGCCCCTGGCAGAGCAGAGCTGTGGCACCACTGAGCCCCTGGCACCACTGAGCCCCTGGCACAGAGCAGAGCTGTGGCACCACTGAGCCCCTGGCACCACTGCCACCCTGTCACTGTACATAGACCTCACTGTCCAGCCCCCAGGAATCGTGTAGCACTTCATGAAGTTCAGGGTGTCCTGCACCAGGCCTGGCATGCTGGGGGGGAAGGCACAGATCCACCCCAGGAACGGGGATGATTCCTCCCAGACCCTCCCAGGACTGACCAACTCTTGGGTCTGGCAGTGTGAAACATCCAGCACCCACCATTCCCCACGCTGGAACTGGGAATATTGGCCTCTGGTCTGGATATCTCCTCGAGCAATTCCTTCAGGTTTCCCCATTTGGGCACTGGAGGGGGAGGGAGGAAAATTTTTAGGTGAAGCTGTCGATTTTTGCATCCTTTCCCCTCTCACCCTAAACTCAGCCCCACCACAGAGCCTCGGGGCTCCCTGGGTGCCTCGCCCAGCTGGACCTGGCACACACAGACCCCGGGCTCACAAATGCACATTTCTGGTACAGATTTGGGAATAGCAAACCGACATCACCTCCTCTGGGACTTGGGAGTGGAGCCACCTCCTCCCACCTCTCAGTCCAACTGCTCCCACTGTGACTCTGATCCCAGCTGAGAAATGGGTATAAAAACATGAAGTGTGCACCTTCTGCTGATTTGGATGAGGTAAAACGTGATGCTGGTCAGTCTGGTGAGACTCTGAGCAGTGTCAGACAAGAGATAACAAAATTCCCACTGCATTTTCAACTTCCAAAACTTTGGACCAGCTCTTAGGTGAAAGCAGGAGGAGGAACTTCAACCTAATCCAACACAAAATAGAAATAATTTCCAAAAAGAGAAAAAACCCCCCACAAGTATTCCTCTAGAGAGACCTCTTTTCCCTTCTGCTCCTTTATTTTTGCAAAGAATAGGTTGTGAAAAGGTCAGTTCTTGGCTCCTCTGCCTGAACATCCCTCCCTGCCCCGGGCTCGGTGTGTTTGGGGTGAAGGAGGGCAGAGCTTTGAACCCTTTCTTTAGGATGAAGCTGAAGGAGTGGGGAAGGGAGACAGAACATGGAATCAAAAGCATGGCCTTGGCTTCATACCACACTTTCTGTGCCTTGTTCTATCAATGTAAATTCTGAATGTTGTACAGTAAAAATATTTGGGAAAGACTTCTTGGAAAAGGCTGCACTGGCTTCTTTTTTCAGCACATGTACATATATAAATATATATACATATATATATTTGGTAATGCCACACAGCTGTGTTCTCTTGTCCTGGAGAAGTCAAACTGGACGGTTTGGATGTTTTCTGTAGAGTCTCAGACCTGTGCGGCCCCGGCCTTCGGAGAGAAATGTACAGATGGGAATTATGGATATCAGCTATTTATGAATAAAGAGTCTTTTACTGACACCTGACCCTGCTGTGCATTCACTGCCGGGGTCAAACGAGGCGAGGCCCTGGAGATGTCAGATTGCACGGAGGTTTGGGGGGATTTTGGGTTTAATCATTCAGGTTATTTCCCTTCTCAAGAGCAGTGGTGAGAGGCCCCCAGAGCCCTTCCTGTGCCATCCCAGAGCCTGGAGGTGGGACAAAGCCCTCAGCACCTTCATACCATTAACCCCGTGGGGGGCAGGTGGGAGCCTGGCCGTGGCACCCCCTGAGTGGGCTGCAATAAAAGGTGTCGTTAACCCATCCATGCTCGGCAGAGGAGTGGGACAAACCCCATCTCCTTCCAGGGCTTTACTGCCTGGTCTGAGGCTGTCCTCAGCCAGGACACCCAACCCCATCTTCCAGGCCCCCTCAGAACCAGGAGCATGGGCACTGACAGCCCTGGCACCCTGTAAAGTCACCCTAATTAGTGATGTTTGCAGAGAAATGCTGTCTGTTATTGTCAGGAGTTCATAGTGCTGTGCTCTAAGGAACAGCCAGAAAATTCTGCTGCAAGAAGAAGCTGCTGGAGGGGAAGGTCCTGGTTTGGGCCCTTTCAGCCACTGAAAACACAAAAAACCCAAGGTAATATTTCCCACACAAGGTCAGGGCCAAACCCCACCCATTCTCAAGCACCTCAGAAATTATTATGTATAAAGGACTCAATTTTCAAGCAGCTCTGAACGACTGCATTTAACGAGCTATCACTTAAAGTTTGTCTGCTTCAAGCCTAAATCTACCAGGAAAAAATTGAACTGACACCTCTTAAATGAGACCTTGAGCATCAAACTAGAAAGTCCCCAAAATTCACCTGCAAATGGATTAATGAAGCTCTGTGAATCTTTAATGTGATTGCAGAAGGGATAATCCCAGAACCTGCCAGGAATAATGGGGCACCGAGCCCCTTCCCAGCCAGGCAGGACCTTGAAGAGGTCCTGGACTCATTTAGTGCCACCAAATGTCCCCAGGGCAGAGCAGGGGCTCTGGCACAGCCCCTTCCCGTCCGTCCGTGGAGCCCGCACAGAACTTTGGGTGGGGACAGGGACAAGAAAGGAGACAAAAAACTCCTCGCCCTGCCTGTGTTTATTTCTTGCTGTGCTTTAAGGCCATTTGGTTGCTGACTCAAATCCTGTAACCCTTCTGTTGTGACAGGAGGCAACACTGCAGAGAAAACTCCTGGTTACAAACACCAGGGACTAATTTAAACCAAACTGAATAAATCCCAATCTGGGCTCTGCTGAGAAGCTTTGCGCTTTTTTTAATTTTTTTTTTCCTCTTCTACTTCGTAGATATTGGTTGGATTTTATTTATTTTGGTCCAATATTTACCACAGCTTAAAGATTATTTTCCCTTATTTTGTTTTGCGGGTTTTTTTCTCTCTTTTTTTTCCCCTTAATTCACTAAATACCAACAGATTCAAACCCTAACTCATGATCAGTGCTGCAAGTCCTACAGAAAGCTCTGTTAGAAAAACACACAAATAAATCACAGGCTCTTAAAAATGCATCCAGAGTTCAAACCCAGCTTTAAAGCAGGTCCTTCAAAGAGCTGGGTTCCAAAACACCGAGTTTTGCCTGGGATCTCGAGGTGGGACAGAGCTCTGAGCTCCCCATCACCTGCTCCAAGGGTGATTTTCCTACAGGATTCGGGGGAAGGGCGCCGAAGAGCAGCCACTGAAATCAGGGAGAGAGCTAAGAAATTCTCAGGATGGGAAGAAAAAAGTACCCCCGGCTTGGTGGGAGCGTGACAAAATCAAATATTGGCATTTGGTGCAGCCCCCGTGCCCCGCAGGGAGGGCAGGGCTGGCAGTGCCCGCACTCGGGGACATTCCCAGGACGTTCCCAGGGACATTCCGGGGACACAAACATCCCCACGCCAGGGCCAGGCTCCCAAAGCCCCGGGATGTGCGGGCTGTCAGCATTTCCCCCCCTCCCAGCGGGGCGAGCAGCTCATTAAATCTTCCCGGCAAGGTGATTTTATTACCGGCTGCCAGAGCCAGGGATTTACTGCCCCATTCTTCACCTGCCCTCTCCCTCCTGCTTATTCCTTTGTATTTGTTAATGGCCTTTTCTCTTGTTATATAATCCTGTCAGGAGTGTAAAAACGTCTCTCAGGACTGTTCCCGGGTGTAAATCAGCCGGCCCGTGGCGCTGACAGCGCTGAGTGTCGTGGCAGGAGCCCTGGCCTGTCCTCCAGTAATTGTCACCACATGATAAGAAAGTGTAAGATTTAATAAGGTCATAAAGCAGAATGGCGGGAGCCGGGCTGATAGGTATTTTTTTCATTAACATTCAGAAAATCTGGATTCGGTGGGACAATAAATTACAGCAGCTGAGCAGAAATGACCCATTTGATTATTCAAGACTTTCCAGGAACGCTGGGGGAGCAGCAGGGCTGGGAGCACCTCTGCCATTCCCACAGCAAAAAAAATTCCTCTGTGCCCTCGAAGCTCTGCTCCCGGGCCGAGCCGAGTTCAGCTCCAGAACCACACTCCGGAGGGGGAAGAGGAGAGGCTTTGCAGCTAATTTAGCTTTGAGTGGAGTACAAGCAAATATTCCCATCAAAGCAGCCACAAAGTGCTGCGTGCTGATTGCCAGGTTACAGCGAGCTTCCAGTGCAGAGCCCTGAACCAACACTGGTGAAGTAAAATTGAAGAAGAAAAATTAAACGAAAACCAGAAACTAGAGATCCTGCCTCCCCCACCCCAGCATTTCCCCCTCAGAGCAGCCGCAGCTCCTTTGTTTGATCCCATCGTGTCCTCAAGCTCTGGGCAATTCCTGAAGCCACACCTGGAACACAAACTCACCTTCACCCCCCTCACCTCCCTGGGAAGCAGCAGCTTCCTCCACATCCCAAAAGGTCCCAGCCCTTCCCAAAGCCCAGGTCCGAGGCTCCCCCACGAGACTCAGAACTGAGAAATACCTGAGCCACTGCTGTCACTCCTGTGGGGACCAGGGGCTGCTGGGACGTCTTGGGCTGAAAAAGCTGATTTTTAAAGATGCTAATTAGCAGCTGAGTTCTTCTGAGAAATGTCACCCCGTCTGTGGGTGACAAACACCACTGAGAGCAGAGCCCTCTGTTTCTTCCTCCCCATTTCATGGATGTACAGATAAACTTTCCCCCTCATTACCTGGAATCGCTCAGGTTTCCTGCTCAGACACTTGCCCAGGGCTAGCAATTATTTACTGCTCATTATCACAGTCTCCTGTCAGATTCAGGGAGCTGGGACTGAGCAGGAAATGAGGAACAGAGATCCTGGGCTTATGGAAACACCAACAACATTAAAATGCAAGGGAAGGAAAAGTACCTTAAGCTCCTACTCGATTTACAAACTTCCCGAGGAGTGACAACCATTCCTGAAAGGATTTGTTACCATCAGACCAATTTAAGGGGCTGTGACAGTGGTGAAAGCTCTGGATTTAACATTCGTGGGGAGAGAACTTCACAGTTTTGCTTCGTAGAAAGTCAATTAAATGTTGACTTTGGGAAAGGCGCTGTGATCTCCTTCCTTGCATTCTGTCCTTCACTAATTACTCCTCTGTTTAATTCCCCCTGCCACGGAGGGCACTCGGTGCTCTCTGCAAACACCAGGCTCATTAAAGCCCCACTCCACGGCGTGCAGAGATTACAGCTGAAGATTTACCCCCAGAATGGGTGCTGCTCTTTAAAAAGTGCCTTTTTTCCCAGCACTCCTGAAAAATGAGTTCCATCCCAGCTCGATTTCCTGAAGAGCTGGTGGGTCCGTGAGGAGACGTCCCAGACAAGCAGGGCCCGGGTTTTCCACACTTGTTTCATCCCTGTCCGGGATGCAGAACGGTGCCGAGGCAGCAGAGGTTGTTCTTGGGCTGATGGGGGGCACAGCCCCACCCTGGGCTAGCTGGAATTGAAATTTCGGGGGTGGATTAATGACTCGAGCCGAGCCCAGCCGGGAGATGCTGCCCAGCCCTGCAGGGCTGGAAACATCTTGTGGCATCCATAAGAAAGGGGAGGGGGGAACCTGGGCAGAGCGGGAAACACAAGGAGCAAGAACCTCCCTCGCCTTCCTGCAGGCCAGGGGGATGCTCCTGCTGGCCCTGGAAACTTTGCAGGAGGAATTTCCCTCCTCCCTTCCCAACATCCTCAGGATTGTTTTTTAATCATTAAGCAAGGAAATCACCTCGTTATCTCCTTTATCATTCCTAACAGCACCGGGAGTGGTCTGAGGGGTTCCACATGGCAATTCCAAACCAAGCCCTGCCCCCAGAGCTGGGGTTCACAGTTTAGTTCACCCCCACATATTGATTGATTTTGATTGATACTGGTATTGATAGATCAGGGTTGGGCTGACATTGATAGACCAACATTGGGCTGACATTGATAGATCAATATTGGGCTCATAGTGATAGATCAGGGCTGGGCTGATATTGACAGATCAATACTGGGCTGATATTGATCGATCAGGGCTGGGCTGATATTGATAGATCAATACTGGGCTGATGTTGATAGACCAGGGTTGGGCTGATATTGATAGATCAGGGCTGGGCTGACATTGATAGATCAATACTGAGCTGATAGTGGTAGATCAGGGCTGGGCTGACATTGATAGATCAATATTGGGCTGACATTGATAGATCAATATCGGGCTGATAGTGGTAGATCAGGGCTGGGCTGACATTGAGACACCCGAACCTCTCCTCTTTGGAAGCCAGGAAGGTCAGGGCAGTGCAGGGAAAGGGGAGGAGGAATATTCCATAAACAGCAGGAAGAAATCAAAATTCCTGCACCACTGAGCTGGCACCGTTCTGAACTGGCCAACACCCCAAAAGCTCTTTGTTCCCCCAAGCCCTTCGTCCCAAGAGAGCTCAGAGGATGCACAACCCCCAGCAGGTGCAAGAACCGGGAGGGAAACGCCACCGCAGCAGGGCCAGCAGGAGGGACTCACCAAAGCGCTTTGCACCCATTAATTGGCTTTTTGTTCAAGGAAGGAGCAGCTCCTGCCCCGCTGCCTCGGCTCCGAGCAGCCCCACTCGCTCCTCTGCAGGAGTTTCCAGCGTTCAGAGGCTCTCTGCGACCAGTGAGACAAAGGTCCTCAATCGAGAACAATTTCAGAGTACACTTCTAATTCCACAGAGCTCTGTAAGTGAACAAATTCAACACCAGCTGACCTTTTGTTTTGGGGGATGACTGGTGCCCTGTTTTCCCCAGAGGTGGCCTTAGGCAGGGACAGTTTGGAGGGGAGTTTGGGCCCAGGGACTGGAATTGCTTCCAAGGAGGACGAGCCCACAAATCAGGAGCAGTGCACTTGCCCTGCAGTGTTTAAATTGAAAACCTTACGTGGTTTGCATTTAGTCCGTGGAGCTCAGTGGATGAAAAAAAAACATTTTTGAATTGAGAGGAGATTTTAAAGCTATTAAGCACATTTTTCTTTCCTTTTACCAGGCCAAAATGCATTTAATGTCAGGCTGTGCAGCCTGTGACTGTGAGCTGGGGCGGGAGGAATTGCTGACCTATCCCATTATGCTCATTTACACAGCTGGACACATCTGTAGGAACCACATCAAGAACATTCACATGAGCTGGGACTCGAAATAAATTATTTCTATTCCCAGCTCAGCTGCAGAAATCATGAGCGATTTGAGCACCTTTCTTCCAACAGAGGGGACATTTCCCACATAGCAGAGGTTTAACAAACTCAGAGTTCTCCCACCTCCCATCACGGGTGCATCAAACTCCCCACCCCTCCTCCGGTGCCAAGCTCAGATTGGGTTTGAAAGGAATGAGGGACTTGTCTTTACAAACCAGCTGTGGGTCTGCTGGTTGATGAAATTAGCATTGAGAGATAAGAGAAACAATGGGAAGAGATTCCATAGGAATTCCCCTGATTAACACCAGGAATAGACAGGAAGATATGTGTATTTGGAATATACAGTAGAAGGGGGTGTTAGGTGTTAGGCATTCCGGGAAGTCTGTACCTCTCAAGTACCTCAGGCAATGGGGAAAGAGAGAGGGACCTGCGGCCGGGAAATTAGGATAAAAAGGAGGCTCCGTCCTCCAAAAATTTGAGAGATCCCAGGGGAAATGCCCCGTGGCCTCTCCCTTTATTCGAATAAAGAAAAAGGGACTCCTCTGTCTCCTTTTGGGACATAAACCTCTGGCGTTCGTGGATTAATTTTCCTGACAGGTTAAATGCATTTATTCCTTCAGAACTGTCCTGCTCATCATCCCCCAGGCTGAGAAACACCAGGAAAGTGTTTTTTATTTCAAATTTTACTCCCTCCCCAGCAGCTGCGTTTGTGGGAAGCCTCCACCGGGCCAGACTCGGGGAGAGGCCGGTGCCAGGCACAGCCAGGCAGGGCTGGGGCTCGGGAAAACTCGGGAATGAGGCGGACACGGCTCCTCCCGCCCCCACCGTGCCTCCTGTCACCCACCCCGAGTGTCAGCAAACCTGGTCCTGCTGTCACACGTGGCCCCCACGGCGAGCTCTGCCTTGTCAGGACAGCTTCATCTCTCATAAATATTGTAACCAAAACCAAAGGCTGCTTATGAAAGATTGATTCCACACCGTTCATTGACCCTTCCTCCGAGGCCTTTTATTCAAATCAGAGTAAACCCATCCTAGAAATCCCAGCATTAATTGTTAATATTCCAGGCTCCTGAAGCACGGAGCCCTCGAGGAGCAGAGATCCAAGGCTGGCAGAGTGAGACAGCACGGCAGGAATTACGGGCAATCAGCAGAGCCTAAACATGTTAATTCTCACACTTGGAGCCAACCCGGGATCCTTAATGGCCTTTACATTCCACCAGGCAGGTGGAGGGCTGTCAAAATCGGCTTTGGAAAATGGAGCAGAAGCCAGGGAGGGGTTTGGGCTCCCCGGAGGTTTGGCCGAGCCATCAGCCCTGCCCGAGGTGCTGCCAGAGCAACCTCGCTGCCAGAGAAAATCCATCCCTGCCTCGGGAGCACCCACGGGCACTGCGGGAGGATCCTCCCCTCCTCAGGATCTGACACCGAGCAGCTGCTGCTGCTCTTACCTGGAACTGCAGAGTCCTAAAGAGCTGCAGCGCGGGCCAGGGAGAGGGGGGAAATTCCTTCCAGAGGTAAATTCACCGAGGAGAGAATGCTTAGGGGAGGAAAAGAAAGCGCAAAGAGAGGCGGGGATGCTCCCAGCTGCGAGGCTCTCGCAGCCAGGGCTGTGTCCCATCTGTGGGTGATGCTGCACAAACACCCCTCGCTGATGAAAGCCCTGCGGCAGCACAGCCCGGCCTCCTCTCCTCGATCAGCACCACCTTCACAGCAGCTTGGCTCTGTTCTGCCAGGACATTTTCCTCTTCCCACAAAACCTCTGCTCACCTCCTCAGGGTCTGCTCACACCCCAAGGACAAGCGTCAGCAGCATCACCTCAGTCCCGGGCAGGAGATGCTCAGACAGCCCTGGAACCAGCTCAGCGTTTTCCAGAGCAGTTAATTCAGCTGAGTGAGCTTGGGAAGTTGGATAAATGGAGATGGCTTGGGTCACTGACTGCCCCAAAGTCAGGGTGCTCACACCATAATTACTGTCATTAGTGTGCTCCTTATTTGGGTGATTGGGGCTGGGAGGCACCTCAGAGATTGCCTAGGAAATAACACCAATTTAATACCACACAACGTCAGAAGGAAAGTATTTCAAGCTATGAACAACGGCACAATCCGGAGAAAGCCCAGTCAGATGCTACCTCTGTGCTTCCCCACACACAGAAAATAATTCCAAAGTGCTCACCAGCCTGGAGGAGGTGGAAAAGCAGCAGAGCTTCCAGCAAACGGGGCACTCGACAACTACAGAGGGGATCTCTGCTGCTGGAGCTTAACCTGGCAGGAACCACAGGGGTTTATCACCGGGAGAGCTCAGTTTGGCCGAGGAAATAACGAGGAGATGATTTTTCTCTGACTTGGAGCAATTTCAAGGGGGAATATCACAGCCAGGCTGAGCAGGACACAGATGGCTGAGGGAGGGCTGGAGGGGAGTGCTCAGCTCAGGAACCTGACCCCCTCCGAGGTGACAGATCACTGCCTGTCCTCTGCTTGGCTGAGTTTTGATGTGCAGATGAACGCACCACACATAAATCTGTGCCTGACCCGGCCCCGAGCGCCTGAGACATCAAACCTGACACCTTCTTGTTCAAACACCGACACCCCTGAACCAGAGCTGCTCCCAGCCCTCGCTTGGCAGTCTCCTCACGTTCCAGCACCTCCCATTTCCCTGCCGGCCCTGTCCAAGCGCTGCTGACCGCTCAGAGCCCTGCCCTGGGGCAGTTTGAGCCCAGGGACAGAGCGGCTCTGGCTGGGGGGGAGATCCTGAGTTCTTTCCCTGCAGAACGAGCCCCACACCGGGAACAACCCCAGGATCTGGGATGGGGCCGGGCTCTCTGCCCTGGCTCAGGTGTCAGTGGCTCCCAGAGTGGAACAGCTGCAGAGGGACTGGCTCTGTCCCTGCCCACCCCATCCCCTTGGCAGCCTGGAACAAACCCCAGCTGCTGATCCCGGCTGGTGGCTGCGAGGTGGCTGCACAGGATTGCTCAGACCTGGGCACACCCAGTCGGAATTTGCCAGACCTCTGGTGCTGTAAGACCTGTTCTGGATGCCAGAAATCCAACAGGTTTCCTTCCAACAGCTCCGAAGGCAACCAGGAAATTCTCTGCAGATGTCACCGTCTGCTGCTCTCCTTTGTGACTCCAAACGTGTGGTGTTCATTGAAATGTTTGATTTTAACGAATCCATTCAGGAGTTATTAAAATCGCTGCCCCTCCTGCCAGATGGGAGAGTGGCTTCACTCAGAGAGGAGATTTGAGGGCTGCAGCTCGAGCAGCAGAGAATGAGATCTGTGACACTTTTAACCCCAAGGACAGTCAAGGACCGGGAATGGCAGGGAAATCCCGACCCTCTGGAGGGGTATGAGCTGAACTCTGCTCCTGGGGGAGCTGGACTGGGCTGGGATAGAGAAAAGAGAATTCATTGCTCTGGTGCGATGCCCACTGATGAGCTCGTTACAGCCACAGGAAAAGCAACACAAAACAGGTTTGTTTGTTGGGGTTTTTTCCCTTTCCCCAGCACCACGTCGTTGACACCCGTTTGAATATTCAGCAGCGCGATGTTCTGCCGTTTACTCTCATCACACCGCTGCTCACCTCACAGATTTCCCAGCAGAAATAACACGAGTCTGGTGCGAACGGAACATTTGTGATAAGCAAACCTCCTCCTGCTGCCGGGAGCTGAGACCCAAGCTCCTTGATTTTCCGACCGGCTGCAGCTCCCGCCCCTCTGCAGGGACCAAAACCTGCTGGCTGCACCTGTGCTCCCTCATTTCCCAAATTCTGCCCTGGCAGCCACTCAGAAATACCTGAGAATGCCCCGTGCTGGACTGGTGACCTGGAGCCGGGCTGGGGAGGGAGAGCAGTGTCAGTGATATCCCAGATGCCAGGAACACAGAAAATCCCTGGGCTCGGAACAAGGCGGGGTGCTCCTGCTTTAACCCAGGCACAGAAAACACCAATTTCGGCTCCTGGAAACATTTATCACTCGCAGAGTCCCAGAGGGGCTGTCAGTGCTGCTCCAGGCTGGCATCTGGCAGAGGGGGAGGCACAGGGGGAGTGCAGAGGAGACGGGGGAGAAGCTGCCAAGGAGACGTAATAAATTCATTTTTCCAACACAGGACCAAGCTTGGCGTTAAATGTCAAGTGCTGGATTAGCAGCTGGGGGGGAACAAATCTCGTTTCAGCCTCTGAAATTCAAAGTTGATTGGGCCAACTAAAAGGCTGAAGGAGGCGGCCCCTGGGAGTGAACACAGCGAGGATATCAGGGGAAGCATCTTCTCCCCTGCCCCCAAATTCAGGTGGAAACGTTGCCCTGCAGAGGCTCCGCTGGGTTCCTTCCATCCTTGTCCCTTCCCTGTCCTTGAATTCCTCCTTCCAGGTGAAAGCAGTGGAGAGTCTGGAACAGGCTGAGCTTTGCAGAGTCTGCTGCTGTTCCCAGCGCAGCAGCAAGCCCGGCCCGAGGCGATGCTGCTCCGCACGCCGCAAATGCCAAGAAAATTAAAACTTTCTTCCTTTCTTCCTTAATTCTTTTTTTTTCTTCCCCCATTGAAATTCAGCATCCACTCCAGCAGAGCTCTCTGCTGCTGGGTGACCTTTGTGTGACATTTGCTTTGCTCGGAGCACCAGGAGGGCCCAGCCCAGCCCCGTGCAGGGAGGGGAAGGACTGGGGTGAGCTGGCTCTGGGGTGTGGGGAGGCTCCTGAAATCCCAGCCCTGGGCACAGCAGTGAGGACACAATTCCGAGTTTTACTGATCATTTTTTTACCACACAAGCACAATTTCCACCTGGGAGAGCTGCAGAGCCCCTGGATTTCTGGGATCAGGGCACTCCCCTGGTGGCACCAAATAAAAGTGACAACAGTCCAAAAAAGCATTACCTCACAGCCTGTCAGCTTTGTATATTTAATATATTTAACCTCTATTTATTCTGCTTCCAAACTCTTAATGCCAACAAGTGATTCCTCCTGCTTAAAAGAGGAAAGAGGTAAAAAGCACACAAGTGGTAGAGCAAACCCCAGCAGAGCCATCCAGGAAGAAATAGAGAAAAAAATAATCCACTTTCCAATCTTTGTAAGTCATAAATGGCTTGGTGTTTGGATAAGTTCTGCAAGATTCTTGATTTAGAAAAATGTATATATAAAATTAGAAAATGAAACCTTTCTAGCAGTTAGCTCTCACAGTTTGGGAGTTTCAAACACTTTTGTAAATAGAATTATTTGCTTCAGAGATATTAAACCCACCAGTGGAATCTCTTGCGTTACCACATCGTGAACATCTGACCTCCAACACGGGGAAATAATGAAAAATTAATGGATCCAGATGTGCCAATCCTGCCAGTGGCAGATGTTCATTTTACACACCATTTAGAAATCCCCGGTGCATTTGAGTGCATGAGGATAAAGCGATGGAATAATGGGAAAAAAGGGAATAGTGCTGGGGAGTGAAATCTGCACACTCCCAGGGGGTGAGCACGCAGGGAAGGGCCAAGAACGTGTCCCTCTGATGGCAGCAGCTTTGACCCAGGGACTTCTCCCAGGACACAGCTG
The DNA here is from genome assembly GCA_013398075.1 of Notiomystis cincta. Taxonomy (NCBI): domain Eukaryota; kingdom Metazoa; phylum Chordata; class Aves; order Passeriformes; family Notiomystidae; genus Notiomystis; species Notiomystis cincta. Next base: position 31,597 of record VZRX01018947.1, on the reverse strand, counting down.
GGGGTGTCTGCAGCAACTTCATCCAACCTCCCCTAAAGGCGCCAGAGTAACGAGCGAGTGGCAGAGCTCGAAGACACAAAACACGGTCAAAACTCACCCCCAGCAGGTGTTTGCCAGCCTGAGTCCGCTCCTCTGCCATGAACAACCACCCGTCTCCTCCTTTGGCTTCCGGGGCTGTTGTCCTCCTGGAGAGTATTTTTGTTATTTTTGCCTCTTTTCTGCCCGTCCCACCTGGCACCGACCCCTTAAGGAGGTCCAGATGGAGCTCAGCTGTCCCTCCTCAGCTGTGCCTGTCCTGCCCAGAGGGTTCCAGTGCATCACAACCCTGCAGACCCCCTGGATTTAAGAGGGATCTGTTTTTCCATCCCTGAGGTTCTGCACGGGGTTCCTGCAACCCAGCAAGGCAGCCCTGAGCAGAAAGGCTTCGGGGGAGCTGCTGGGAGTGTTCAGATGTCCAGGGGCATTCCCGACCCCCGCCCCCGCAGCTGCAGCCCCCTCCACCCTCCCCGCGAGCTCTGGGGCTGCCTGGGACCATCTGCGGATGTGATCCCGAACAATTCGTTCAGGATTTGTTCGCTGGGAGCTTGTTTGTGCTCGGCGCTTTGGTAAGGACTCCGATGAGGACCCGCGGCAGTGGGGAGGGCAGCTGGGAGCTGGCGGCGCGGGGAGATCGGCTCAGGGCTGCTGCTCCAAGCTCGCCTTTCAGCAGCGGTGCCTTTGATGCGCGCACGGCTGACAAAGGCACAGCTCCGGTGACCAGGCGGGTGCCCTTAAAGTCCCGTACGGAGATGTCCTCTGCGGCTCCCAGCCCTCCCCTTGGAGGGGGCGAGGTGCTGCAGATCCATCCTGGTGACAGATCCCAACCAATTCCTGCAGGGCCCGGGTCACCGTGTCCGCCGGAGGAGGCAGGAGCGAGCTCTCAGATCGTCTCAGCTGCCGATGCCAATCCCAGAGAGACCCCAGAGAGCACAGGGAGCTCTCCTAGCCCAGAGTCAAATCTAGAGGAGCAAAGTTGGCACTGGAAGGGAAAGAAGCAAACCTGAGTTCACAGCTTGGAGAGGGAAGCTGCTGAGAGCTCCCTTCTTCATTGCCAGCTCCGGGTGCAGGGCACAGGGGCACTGGGCTGGGAATGGGGGCACTGGGATGGGTAAAGGGACACTGGACTGGGGACAGAGGCAAGCCCTGCCTTGCTGGTGTGATTTTCCTCTGTAGAACAGCCTCCAACAAACTCCTAAGACAGGACAGAGCCAGGGCTGCAGCACGGACACAGCTGCCTGCCCAAGGTCACACATCTCGCCTGGGGCAGAGCTGGGCCGGGCTCAGGGAGCCGGGGAGTGCCTTGTCCTGTTAGAGCTGAGCAGACAGGAGAACACGCAGTGCCCGAGCCACCCCCTCGGGGGACAGGAGCTGTGGGGACGGTGGCCTGGCCTGCCCCGGGAAGGCTCATCCCCACCCCGTGCTGCTCACTCGGCATTCAGCAGGTGGACACGAACTGCAGGGACTTTATTTACCCACTTTATGGGCAATAACTCAGTGATTTATCAGTCCCCAGAGGGAAAAAAAAAAACTGAAAAGAAAAAAATAAAGCCCAATTTCTCAGCCGAGATTAGAAGAGAAATAGGGAAGGGGCAAACCCTTGGAGCACAAACAGATTGCACTATTTATATATGAAAATGTTTTCTGCATCTATAAACTTACCATGCCCAAGCACTTTAATTAATTGCAGGGGTTGCCATGGTAACCTCCCTAACTCAATTACAGCTCTGCAGAGAGGTGAGTGTGATTGTGACAGAGCAGAACCTCGTGCCGAGGCTGCAGTGGGGAGGGGATCCCACGGAACTGGGAGCACTGGGGGGTCGGTCAGGGGCTGCAGTGCTGCTGCAGACCTGGCCCCCAGCGCCCCAACAACTCGAATTATCCCGATCCCACCCCTCCACAGCCCTCCGAGAGATGACACAACACAGGAGCACCGTCGGCAGATTGGTGCCAAACCGACTAAACACAGCTGATTTCCCTGGCTCCAGCCTGGGCTGAGCAGAGCCAGGTGGAGAGGAGATTTTGGGGAGAGAACTGCAGCTCCTGAGAGGCGGAGGGAGCCCCGGAGGGGGGGACACAGCTCCCACAGAGGCTGCACCTCGGCAGGTACCGCTCAACTGCCCCTGCTGGGCGACAGATCCTCCCTCCGGCACGGCCAAACTCAGCCTCTCGTTTGTGCCTCAGCCAGCGCCTCCTGATTCCTGAACGGCTCAGGCACTACAGTACCCTCAGCCGCTCCAGCCCCCAGCGGGGAAGGTCTGTTTGAAGGCTCTGACCCCATTAATGATCAATACCACGGGAGTTGCTGTTCCCTCCAAGCCTCACTTAGACCGAATTCCTTCCCCCCACCACGTCAGACAAACCATCTGCATCACAATCGGCTTTTGCCTCCAGACAGTCCAAAGGCAGAGGCAGTGACCCCTCTTTGTGCCACAGAACCCAACGATCACCAGGACAGGAAAGGCAGGAAAAAAAGACGGGAGAAATGACATTTCCCCTTAGCATTATCAGCTGAAATCTGTGCAGTGATAACCTTTCCATCTATTGTGAAAAGTCACCTGCCACGTGAACGGGCTCCATTCTCCCCGCACCTGCTCTGCTCTTATCTTCCTTCCTGGCAGCTTTTGCAGGACTCCTGTGACAAAAGGGACCCTGCCATTCCAGCTCACGTGCCTGTCATCCCCTGTCCTGAACGTGGCTGTGGCAGGATGTCCCTCTGCCCCTCTCCAGGTCCCGTCACTCCAGTTAAGTGTCCTTTTCTCCCATTTTAAATTAAATGCCTTGTTAGGTACTTCTAAAGGTGGCTCTGGTGAGACACGGTGACATTTCTTCCCCTGTCTGCCCCCATCCCTCAAGGTCACAGACAGACACTTCAGCTCGTCTCTGAAAGGCTAAATGCAACTTCCAGAAGAGGAGCTTGAACTTTGGAGAGCAGAGGCAGAGAAAAAGCAGCCCCCTCAGAGAATACAAATTGTTCTGTGAGCAGCAGCGAGCAGGGAGGATGAAGCAGCGGCTGGACAGAAAACAGCAGCTCCCACCCTGAGCAACAGCTTCATCTGCCTGTGCAAACGCCCTGCTCCTCTCCCCGCAGAGCAGGAACTTGCCAGAGGCTTTTTCTTTCAGCAGAGCCCCCACCAGCTGTGCCTGCGCTCCCCGAGGGATGCGCGGAGTTAACTCTTCAGAGCCCACATCTCCAGCCTGGCAGGAGAGTGGATGCTCCTTCAAAGCCACAGCACTCACAGGCTGAACAAATATTGCTCTGCTCTCCACCAGGCACCTTCAATCATGAATTCCTGCTCGGCTTTCTGCACCCCTGTTCTCCTCCTCGAGCTAGGATTAGGTCAGTTCAAAGGATCTCACTCTTTAGGAAAGGTTTTTACTTCGTTTTTCATTCTCTGCTGTTTTCCCTGTGCCCATCCAATTTGTGGGTTTACAACGGAGAACTGCATCAGTTCCTGGGGTTTACATTCACGCTGGAATTCAAGCTCAGGGATGTTTTCCCCAGGCTGCCGGTGCCAGGCTCCTCTGGCTGATGTTCTTCCCTTCTGAGGGAATCCTGCCCACAGCCCCTGTTTGTGGGCCCACACTTGTGCAAATGCACCCCTAGATGAGAGCCTGGAACAAGAGAAATCCCAAACTTCTCCAGTTAAATCATGCACAGCAGGTTTTATAGGGAGAAACTGGCCAAGCAGCTCCAAATATCCTGAGTGGGATGTAGTAAATCGAGGCTGGGTTTATAATGCATCCAGAATTTTCTTCAGTCTATTCAGGCTCCATCTTTAAAAGTTGGGGGGTTTTGTTTCTTTTTTGCTCCTCAGCCCTGCACTGACAAACTCGTGGTAAGTGGATGTGATTTTTGCCTTGGCAGGGTTTGTGGAGGCCGAGGCTGGCAGGAATTAATCCCTGGCTCCCTGGCAGAGCAGCAGCCTCTGGGGGCTCGGATTATCAAGGTTAGTTTAGCAGCAAGCTCTGCTCGAGCGCATCAGACATGACTGGACATCTCCAAGGGCCAGCCAGCACTGCTGAGGAATTCCAAAAACATCCTCCTGCTGAGCACAGCCAGGGAAAGGCATCCTGCTCTCTTCATCCCAGTTTACCCAGTAAAAAGCACAGCAAACCCATGGTGGGTGCCCACTGTGGCATGCAGTTGTTTCTGCAAATTCAGGGTTTACAGTTTCTTGATTAAATTATATGAGATTTCTCCTTATCTCCAGCTGATGACTGCGCTGGAACCACTGGTGAAAAGAGCTGCAGGATCTCTCCATGTGTGTTTTATACCTATTTATATGTGTGAATATATGTGTAAAAGAGACACTGGGTCAGAACAGGTACAACAGTGGTAAATCAAACACTTCCCTTCCCAGTTCTCATTATTCAAGAGCGAGGCAGAGCGCTGGACCAGAAACAAAACTCACAGAACCCAGGGCATGTTCTGTGCCATTTGCTGAGCAGCAGCAACCAGAGATCAGAATTCTGAACAGATAAAAAAGCAAAATCAAGCTCACACACTGAGAAAGTCCCACCTTTGCAGGGATTTAAGGAAGAAGAAGAAAAATTGACCTTGCTTCAAGGCATAAATCGACCTCTAATGGATTAGGATTTTTCCTGTGAGCAGGTCTTAATTAAGAAGTGCACAAAATCACTTTGCAACCTCACTGTGAGTGGGAACCACTGCTGGGGAGTTACTAAATTAAAGCCCTGCTGACTGGAGCAGGCCAGTCCAGGCCACCAAGGGGATCAGCTCCACACAGCAGCTGTGGTCACAGCCCCTGGTGGCTTTGGAAAAGCCAGGAGACAACCCCCTGACTGCCCTGCACATCCATCCCCACAGCACTCCCAGGGCTGCGCACCCATGGAATGGGACACATGTGGAATGGGGGAGGTGGGGCCTCCCAGGGGTGGGGGGGAGGGCTGGGCTGGGCTGGGCTGGGCTGGGCTGAGTTGGGCTGGGCTGAGCTGAGCTGAGCTGGACTGGGCTGAGCATGTCTGGGCATGTCTGAGCTGGGCTGCGCTGGGCTGGGCTGAGCTGGACTGGGCTGGGCTGGAGAGACTCCCCTCTGTCCCCTCTGTCCCCTCTGTCCCCTC
>VZRX01018947.1:0-18677 GCA_013398075.1 Notiomystis cincta | reverse complement strand
GCTCTGGCTGTGGGTCTGGCTCTGGCTCTGGGTCCAGCTCTGGCTCTGGGTCCAGCTGTGGCTCTGGGTCCGGCTCTGGCTGTGAGTCCGGCTCTGGCTGTGCGTCCGGCTCTGGCTGTGGGTCCAGCTCTGGCTGTGGGTCCAGCTCTGGCTGTGGGTCCAGAGCACTGCTCTGGCGGGTGAGGAGTTAAAGCTCAGCCCCCGAGCCAAGCCCGCACTCGGCACGTCCCGCACCGGGAGCTCTCCACGACCCTTCTGAACGGGCGGGACGAAATCCCGGATCCCCTCCCAGCCTGGCGTTTACCAAAGCTCCAAACCCCCGCGCAGGCTCTGGCTTTTACCTCCCACCCGCTGCTGGCTGCGAGTTCGGATCAGGCAGAGCACCCCTGGTACTCCCAGCAAGAACAACCGAGTCCAGCCCGTCCGTGCTCGATGTGTGACCCCCGCCCTCAGCCTGTGCCCCTGGATTGAATTTGTAACCGGGATGTTTTGCTGTTGTTTCATCAGATTTTATTAACAATGTCTTCTAATTGACCTGGCTCCAAATTCAGAGCCGCAATCACGTGATCGGCTCCTCTCCGTTCCCTATTTTTGAACATCAGGATCTGCCATTCCCGCCGGTCCCAGGAAGTCTGATACATCTGCAGTCCTTTACCCAACCACACACTTCCAGACTGAACGTTCGAAAAGAAAAACTATTCTCACTTCTAAAGGCAAAAAAGGCAGAGAAAAAAAAAAAAGTATTGCTGTAGTACAAAGAAATGTGTGCAGCTGGATCAACCTTTCTATCAAAACCTCCCCCAAAAAAGCTTTTTACCTAAAGCGAGGTAAAAAAGCCTTGCCTTGCGCTGAATTTATGTAAATAACAAAGGCAGGAGAATGAATATTCATGTACCACGTGCTGCTTAATGGGCTCCTGCCGTATGTTCCGGGAATTCTGCCCCGAGCCGGGCCCTTGGAGCTCCGAGGGGTCCGCAAGAGCCGGGGATGGACAGAGCTGGGATGGACAGAGGGATGGACAGAGCTGGGATGGACAGAGCTGCGATGGACAGAGCCGGGATGGACAGAGCTGCGATGGACAGAGCTGGGATGGACAGAGCCGGGATGGACAGAGGGATGGACAGAGCTGAGATGGACGAACCGGGATGGACAGAGCCGGGATGGACAGAGCTGCGATGGACAGAACTGGGATGGACAGAGCCGGGATGGACAGAGGGATGGACAGAGCTGAGATGGACGAACCGGGATGGACAGAGCCGGGATGGACAGAGGGATGGACAGAGCTGGGATGGACAGAGCTGCGATGGACAGAGCTGGGATGGACAGAGCTGAGATGGACAGAGGGATGGACAGAGCTGGGATGGACAGAGCTGGGGATGGACAGAGCTGGGATGGACAGAGCTGGGGATGGACAGAGCTGAGATGGACAGAGGGATGGACAGAGCCGGGATGGACAGAGCTGAGATGGACAGAGGGATGGACAGAGCCGGGATGGACTGAGGCTCTCCCATCGCAGCACCAGGGACATCTCCAGACCCAGGACAGGAACAATCCCTCTCCCCCAGCTCTGTACCCCAGCAGTGCTGAGGGAACACCGAATGCTTGGGGGAAAAGAGCTTTTCCCAGGACTTGGGGCTGTGCTTCCAACCCGGCAGGGCCTCATCGGAGTCATTAAGGGTGGAAGAGACCCCCAAAGCATCCGGCCCAACCCCAGAGGCCACTGCAGAGCTCTGGCTCCAAGCTTCAGCTGCTTCTGGGACCACGAATTCTCTTTTTTCCACAATAAATTAGGCAGCAAAAAAGCTATCCTCGTGTTTAAGATCAGAGCAATCACAAAAGTCCACAAAAACAACCTGAATTTAGGCTGGCTAATCACAAAAACATTCCTAGTGCTCGAAATTCCTGATTATCAGGACAAGTGCTGCCGTAGCTAACACACAAGCAGGCTCATTTAACCCTAATTAGTTCGGAGTCGTGCTACAAAAGCCTTCATTAGCAGTTCCTGAATGGAGCAGGAACGGAAATAACATTTGGTTGTGAGCTGCGCTTAAGAATCTCCTGGTGGATGAAGAAGAGGGGGAAAGGGAATGAACCTTTCCTTTGTGGGGACAGAGAGGAGCTGCTGCAGCCTTGTCGGAGCTGTAAATATTGATCTGACACTAAAGGGCTGCCAGGTGCCACCTACACACTTGTTTTGAGGGGTTTCTTTTTATAATTTGCCAGAGGAACACACATTGAAACAGCGACTCAAATCGGGTTTTCAACATCTCCCAAGAGTTTTCTTTAGTTTTGCTCTTTAGAAGCTCTGAACACGTTTGTTTTCTTGACAGAATAGGAAAAGACCACAGTTTAAAAGTTTCCCAGAACAGGAGGAAAGCCCTCCCCAGCTCAGTTGGTCGCCCTCCCTGTCCAGCACTGTGGTTGTGTTCACTGAAGAAACGAACCCATCCCTCCTCTCTGAAACGCTCTGATTTTTGGTTTAAAAGTTGCAAGGACAGAGGTTTTACGGATGGTGCGAGGCTGCTGCAGGAGGAGGCTGCTCTGCCCCAGAAATTGTGAAACCCAAAGATCCCCTCTCTGCCTCCAGCTGACTTCCTGTGCTGCTTTCCTGCGTGTTCCCGCACCTGAGGGCACATTCCCGATCCCGAGCTGCCTTCTCTTCATTTTCAGCTCGGAAATCTTGCCCCGGGAGGGAGCGATGCCGTCTGCAGCCACCCCTCGCTGAGCCGGCTCCGCTCTGCTCATCTCGATGCCCTTTCCTTAATCCTATTCGAGGCTTTTGCAGATCTCCTGAAAGCAGCAAATGAAGGATTTTCATGAGATAAATTTCCTTTTACCAGCTTTGGGTTTCAGCCTCCTTTTTGCCGCCCCTCTTCTGGGCTTTAGCTGCTGAAGCACAAGGATTGGTCAGGAGGCCGTGCCCTGGGCAAGGCTCCTTTCAGCATTTCTGATGTTCAGGGGTTCTTTACAGCCCTCCACTGCACAGATGGCTGCTTGGAAACGGCTTTGGACACATCAGCTCCGTATCTGAGACCCTCAAGTGCCACCCAGCTCCCAGTCCCCGTGTCTGGGTTTTTACAAGCAGGAGCCTCCTGATTGTCCCACTGGATCTTAACCATTAACATCAAGGACGACATCGAAGCACAGACGTCCTGATGCCTCTGCTTGTTCCAGGCTGGGATTAACGAGCTGGGGCTCTAAATATGAAATTTGTGCGACTCTGGGTGACCTTGGGCTCAAGTTCTGAGAGTAAGAAGTGGTCTGTGCTCCCTCAGCCTCTCCCCTCTAGGAGGGGGAAAAGCCTCTCACCTGACCCAGACCTCCCCAGACCTCCCCAGATCTCCCCAGACCTCCCCAGATCTCCCCAGACCTCCCCAGATCTCCCCAGACCTCCCCAGCTCCCAGCTCTGCAGACACAGTCCAAGGCTTTGCTCTCCTCCCCTCTCCCATGGCTGAGCTTTATGGTATCAGCAAACGACCCACTTAATGTTTGGTGGAACTTCACTTATAAATTTTTAAACCAGACACAAATTTTACACCTGTTTTTATTTCATGGGCACCCATAAAACCCTCCAAACTTCTGTGATGCTAATGCAACTTCAGACATGACTGAGATGTGCTGTGCTGCCTGCTCTGCACAGTTCCTTTTGATATTCTCAGGAATGGTGGATTAAAATAGCTCTGGAAAAAAATCCACTGTAAAAAAGATATGAACAACATTCTATCATTAACTGCAATGATACATTCTACCACTAACTGCACCCTGCAATCAAAAGTAAATTAAAAGTTAGTGCTCTCCATTCTGAGACAAGATGCAGTTAAACAGAAGTGTCAATAATTCTATATATTTATTGATATAACAGAAATAGCTATGAATAGAAGTCTTGGTTAATTCTCAGAGTCTGTCTTTTATTATTTGGCATAACCAGAATGTTCTCTGCAGGTCACAATTCCGTTCTGCACAAAAGCTGCAGTGCAAATAACAGAGCCACTAAAACCAGATCCTCAGACGGATGCAGATCTCTCCATCAGCACAGCTCCATTCCACGCAGAGTAAAACTTGTACAAAAGGCATTTGAAAATCATCTGGAGCTCTGAGATAAATCTGTGTGTTCTTAAGTTCAAATCCTCCTGGTACTGGTATTAAAGGAGAATTAGGTTTGCATTAATTGGAGCTTGAAAGATGCTCTGATAATGTTATTACAGTGGAAATGCAATTACGTGTAAGGATGTTTGAACAGCGGAATATTTTCCGTTTGAGTTTGATTTGTAACACTTACAAACATGCAGTACATTGTTGGGAATATATTAAACTAAATCCAGCTTCATTTACTGTGCTGAACCCCCCGGTTCAGACTCTGCACCTCCTTGCAGAGATCATTAAAGGGCTGCAGGAATTACCAATGGCAGCCTCCGGGGTTCTTTCTTTGCCTCTCTTGTTGTGTTTCAGAGCTGCCCCAAAGCTCGGGGCGCAAGGACGGGAATTGTGTCACTGCAGGTCCCAGCCCAGGGACAAACCCCAGCTCAGGCCCTCAGCACACCCCCCATGCTGCAGGTGCCCCGTGCTACCTTTGGAACACGCAAAATTCGTTAATTCTGGGGTTTAATTGGGGCAGGACAGCAGCAGGGCTCCCCAGCTCCACCAGCAGCTCCAGTAAATCCCACGTTCAGGGCACGGTCCAGCCCGGGCTGGGCTTCCATCAGTCACCCCCATCTGACTGCGGAGAAATTGCTCTGCTCACTTCCACTGACCCCTCCACAAGGAGCATTTCGGAGCCCCCCGGCTCCCCCGTGTTTGCAGCGGGGTTCAGTGTTCGTGGAGGTGCCGTGTGGGCAGCACACAGCCAGGGGGCTCCCAGGACATGGGGCTGCCTTCCCAACAGGAATGACACCGGCTCCGAGCGGGGCCCGAGCTGCAAAGAGCAGCAGGGCAGTGGGGAATCGAACCCTGCAGAGCCCGTGCTCAGCGGTGCAGATCAGCACCTGGAATGATTCCAGGAGCCTCCGTGGCCTGGGAGCTGCTCACGGGGCCCTCAGACAGGCACAGGGTGGGAAACCATGGATTCCCTGCTCTGGAATCACAGATTCCCTCTGGAACTGTGGATTCCCTGCTCTGGAATCACAGATTCCCTCTGGAACTGTGGATTCCCTGCTCTGGAATCACAGATTCCCTCTGGAACTGTGGATTCCCTGCTCTGGAATCACAGATTCCCTCTGGAACTGTGGATTCCCTGCTCTGGAATCACAGATTCCCTCTGGAACTGTGGATTCCCTGCTCTGGAATCACAGATTCCCTCTGGAACTGTGGATTCCCTGCTCTGGAATCACAGATTCCCTCTGGAACTGTGGATTCCCTGCTCTGGAATCACAGATTCCCTCTGGAACTGTGGATTCCCTGCTCTGGAATCACAGATTCCCTCTGGAACTGTGGATTCCCTGCTCTGGAATCACAGATTCCCTCTGGAACTGTGGATTCCCTGCTCTGGAATCACAGATTCCCTCTGGAACTGTGGATTCCCTGCTCTGGAATCACAGATTCCCTCTGGAACTGTGGATTCCCTGCTCTGGAATCACAGATTCCCTCTGGAACTGTGGATTCCCTGCTCTGGAATCACAGATTCCCTCTGGAACTGTGGATTCCCTGCTCTGGAATCACAGATTCCCTCTGGAACCGTGGATTCCCTGCTCTGGAATCACAGATTCCCTCTGGAACCATGGATTCCTTGCTCTGGAACCGCAGATCCCCTGCTCTGGAATCACAGATTCCCTCTGGAACCATGGATTTCCTGCTCTTGAATCACAGATTCCCTCTGGAGCCACGGATCCCTTGCTCTGGAGCCGCAGATCCCCTGCTCTGGAATCACAGATTCCCTCTGGAGCCACGGATCCCTTGCTCTGGAGCCACAGATCCCCTGCTCTGGAATCACAGATTCCCTCTGGAACCATGGATTTCCTGCTCTGGAATCACAGATTCCCTCTGGAGCCACGGATCCCTTGCTCTGGAAGGGCAGATTCCCTGCTCTGGAGCCGTGGATCCCTTGCTCTGGAATGGCAGATTCCCTGCTCTGGAGCCGCAGATCCCCTGCTCTGGAATCACAGATTCCCTCTGGAACCGTGGATTCCTTGCTCTGGAATCGCAGATCCCCTGCTCTGGAACCGCAGATCCCCTGCTCTGGAATCACAGATTCCCTCTGGAACCATGGATTTCCTGCTCTTGAATCACAGATTNCAGATCCTTTGCTCTGGAGCCGCAGATCCCCTGCTCTGGAATCACAGATTCCCTCTGGAACCATGGATTTCCTGCTCTTGAATCACAGATTCCCTCTGGAGCCACGGATCCCTTGCTCTGGAGCCGCAGATCCCCTGCTCTGGAGCCGCAGATCCCCTGCTCTGGAATCACAGATTCCCTCTGGAGCCACGGATCCCTTGCTCTGGAACGGCAGATTCCCTGCTCTGGAAACACAGATCCTTTGCTCTGGAGCTGCAGATCCCCTGCTCTGGAATCACAGATCCCTTGCTCTGGAATCAGGGGTTCCCTGCTCCAGAACCAGGAGACCGTGCCGGGCTGACCTCACCGTGAGCCCAGGCAGGGTCAGGCAGCAGCTGCAGCATCCCAAACCTGCCCTTCCCCAGCCTGCGCTGCAGTGAGCTCAGGGATTCTCCGGAGCTGCCCTGGCAGGAGGGAGGGGAGCGCCAACGAGCTCAGAGGACAAAGGCACACAGCTGCTCCTCGAGCCCTGCCGTGGTGCTCATCAGAGCAGGAGGACACGAGGAGGTGCCCTGGGGGAGGATCTGCACCTCAGCTGGAGCAGCCAAAACCTTTCCCATGCAGAACTTGCTGCTGGTTTAGCTCAGGTGCTCCAGGTAAAGCCGGGCAAACCCCTGGTGCTCACATCCAGCTTAAACCGACGGCTTAACCGGGTTCCTCTTGAGTGAAACAAAAATAAGCTTAAGGTAAAATGTCAATGGAGGCATTTGTCAGGTTAATTAACTGCCTTTAATCACGTCTCACTGTGTGAGCAGGTAACACCTCCAAGCACTCCATCCAAACCGCTAAAGCTCCTCACCCCCAGCTGCTCCTGATGAGCCCAGACTGCCCCAGCACAGCTCGGTCTGAGCACTTTGGGCAGCCAGGGAGCACCAGGCACGGCCCAGGAGAGCCACACCCCGAGTCCGGCCCTGCCCTTTCAGGAGATTTGTGCAACCCTGCACGCAAAGGATTCCCCAGCCCCAACTCTCCCGTTTTCGTGGAAGTTCCACGCTTGGCAGTTTTCAAGAACCCAAACAGGGATCATCTCCACACTGCTCCCAGCTGCTTCTCCCCCTCCAGTAATAAAGGGTGAACTGAAACTGCTCCTCACAGACAGGGATTTACCTGGGAAGTGAAAATGAGTTGCAGTTTTCTTTAAGTGGGAACCAAACTTTCATTTGTGTGCTGGGGCTACATTGGGGTCTGCTGGGATTTCCCTGGGAAAGTCCCGGTACAACTGTGGTGACAACTCCTTGCACACAGAAACTCTCCTTGCCGTGAGGAAAACACCTTGGAGCTCAGTTTGCAGAGAAAACCCCACTTGGCAAGAATTCCAGCCTTGAGCAAACTCAGCTGCTGGGCTTGGGAGCAGCCCTGGATTGAAGAGGCCCAGCTGAAGCTCACTGCTGGCTTCTGCTTCCATCTCCAGGAGCTGAGTCGAGTGCTCCCACAGGCTGTACCCGGCCAGCAGCCTAACGAGCCTCTTCCAAGGGGATTCATAATTAATGAACATGTGAGGTGGTGTCAGCTCTAATGATCTCTGACTTCCTCGATCTCTATTTATTTGCTGAGGCCTTCCCCATTCGGTGGCTGCTGTCATCCCACTCCAGCCCTAGTTTATAAATGGGATGTGACAGGGGGAAATGGAGCCTGCAGTGACTCTCCCTCTGTGCAGCTCCTCAGCTGCACAGCAGGGAATCCTGAGAGACCCCAAAAATGTGTCCTGAGCTCAAACCTGGGCAGGCCTGCTTGGCTTAAACTTCTAAACACCAGAAAATAAAGCTCCATTTACAAGTACAGAGAGGTATCCTCCAAATAAAGCCCATTCTGAGGGTTTTCCCTAAATAGATCCTCATTGCTTTTCCTTCCTTTTGGGATTTGAAGGGATTAGAATACTCTGTGTACAAAATAAAAATGTACAGCTCAGTTCATCAGCATGGGGTATTCTTTTCCCTGCCATCAGATTTTTTTATCCTCAAAGATAATCAAAATGCTCCCCCTTACATAAATCAAGAAACAGAGAATTTTAGGGGGACTCTGGAAACAACAGGAGGCTTTCCCACTCCAGCCAGAAAATTAGAAAAACAACAAAATCCTCAGCATGGACAAAGTAACCCTGCTCGTGTGGGCAGTAGAGAGTCAATACCTAAGTACACTCAGCTTTTAAAAGAGCCAATTCCACACCAGGAGCCCTGAGCCAGGCAGAGGAACCAAAGCCCAGCCCTGAAGCACCTCCTTGTTATGCCCTGGAATGGCAGGACAGAGAGCTGAGCCTGCCAAGACCCTCCCAGGCCCCAGGAAGGGGATGCTCCTTAAAGGATCCAGGCAGGACACGGTGCCTCCGACCAGATTTGCTTCCTGCAGGATGAATCCAGCAGCACTAGATTGGTTTGAAGTGAAAATCGAGGAGCTCTGGCCTGGGCAGAGCAGCAGTGATTTAAATCCACCTGATTTAAAGAAGAAAAGCCCTCTGCCCAGTCTCTTCAGGAGCGCTCAGGAGTTGCAGACAGAACTCTGCTGAACGTGATCTGGCTGCAGAGAACAGAGGGGAAGTTGGGGAGGGACCTTCCTGGCTGTGGGGAGAGGTAATAAAGCACAAGGGGTAAGTACTGTAATTACTGCCCTCAGAAACGAGGGCAGGAAAGGAGGTTTATGGGCCTGGGGGGCTGCTGGCCCTGAACAGGGTCCTGGGGCCCTGGGGGTTCCACATTTGTCTCAGATTCCCCATAATCTCAACTCAGACCTTAAATCTGATTTACCTGCTCACAGATACTCAGCTTTGCACCCCAAGCCCTGAAGTCCTGTCCAAGCTGTGCTGGACACAAACAGAGGCAGCAGCACAGCCCAGAACCTGCTCAGGTGTTCGTGCCACGATGTCCCGTTCCAAGGAGAAGCCCCGGGGCGCCCTGTGGAGGGTGGAATCTCTGTGCCCTGTTCTTGCTCCACCGTAGCAATCCCCCTTCAGCCCAGGTGTGACAGGCAGGGAAATGAAGAATCAATCTGCCTGAAGGCCCTCAGGAGATCTGAGATTTGCTGGGCTGTATCCACGGGCTCCAGCACTTCCCTGAGCAGAGCTTTATCCAATGGCTCTGGTGAAGGTATTCGAACCCCCGGAGTGAAGTGAGGGGAGTAATTCCAAATTCCAGCAGCTCAAGGGTTCAAAACTGAGGATTTGCACTTGTGACCGAGGTGTGCAGGTGTGCATGACCACGGGCATGCCAGGGTTTGCAGGAGGATCCCTGGCACTCCCAGCACCCACACGTTGGATTCTTCCTGCAGCAGAGCCCTGACTCAAGCAGGTGCTCTCAAAACCCATCACATCTCACTAAACAACCTCATTCTACCACCTCATCAGCTCATTAAAACTCATGATTATTAATTATTTATGCCATTATTACCCATTATTATTTCAGGGGGTACTCAGGCTTTAACAACAGATCAAGGAGAATTTTATGCTCACATCACTGGGATTTTTTTTTTAGTTTGTCTTCAGCAAAATAATTGTGGAAAAAAAACCCTCTGACACCAAATCAACAAAGAGGGAGGAATTTCAGAACTATGTAGGAATTCTTCTTGAAGCTTAAAATCAGAGGAACACCCTTCTTTTGCTCTCCATGTCATTAATTCTGAATAGGAATTAATAGACTGACAAAATGAAAAATCAATGGTTTGGTTCTGCCTGTGCCAGTACCAACCCCTGCTCTGCTGGTGCCAGTGTCAGTGCCGTGGCCAGGGAGCAGCACTTCAGCCTGAAAGAAAATGAAGACAAATCCTTGCTGTGCAGGTCTCCAGGAGCCCCTGGTGCCTCCCATGCCCCTTTTAGCAGGAGCAGACTGAGGTTTGCACACCTGGGAGCACTGAAAACACCCCGGCACGGCGGGGTGACAGCAGTAAAGGAGAAATGACACAAGGCAGGATTTCCATGTGAAAATGCACCTAATCCCAGCTTCTTTCGCTCTGCCAGTGCTGCTTTAAGGATCTTTCTGGGCCTCTTGGGGCTCTGGGAGCACAGTCCATCCTGCTCTGAGCCCAGTGAGCTCTGTCTGGCTGTGCCTCGTGCTCAGGCTGGTTCTCACATCTCCCCCGGAGCCCTGAGGAATGGATTTCCCATTCCATCCAAGGAATCCATCACTGCAGTCCACAAGTTCCTCACTAGCAGTTTGCTGCTTTCCTGCAGGCACCTTCACTTGCAATTTCCAGCAGGAGAAATCCCCATGGGTGTGGGGAGCGTTCAGGGCTGGGCTATTGATTTATCCTTGGGTGAGGAGGTTAATTAAATGGGAATTCTAAGCCAGCACCATGATTAGGGGAGTGAGAAAACCTGAATTTATGAATACTTCCAGGACTGTTGGAGCCATTCAAGGTGAGGGATGAGTGGGAAAGCCCTGCCTGACACTGGCACTGGGCTCGTGTGGAGACCACGAGCAGTAACAGGGTCCTTGGGCCCTCCAGGCAGGCTGGGGGGGTTGTGTCCATGTAACGCCTGGTGGACACTTCCCTTACCAATTCTGCCTTTGTTTTCTGCCTTTTCCTCCTTTTTCCCTCTGCACAGTTAATTCTGGGAGTCTGTGAGCCCTTGGCTGTGCAAAGTCTGAGCCCCATCTCGTTGCACCCATGAGGTGCTGCTGATGCCTTCACTGTGAGGTTCCAGAGCTCCTGAGCAGCAGCTGCCAAACACTCAGAGGAGCTGCTTTTGCCTGGTTATTGCAGAAGGAATTCTGTTCAGGTGTTTCCCTTCCATGTATGAGCACCTGTGCCAATGATTCTAGTAATTTATTTGGGTTTTTTAGCTCCTGTGCTCTTCCCTCTCCTCAGTCTAATCTGTTTTCTTGTTGAATTTTCACAGAAACCGTACAAGAATTTGCTCACACAATCAAGCAGGAAATTCCAATTATTTTTGACACAGCGAGGAAGCAGCAAACTGAGAAATACCTGGAGGTGGGAGAGGGCTGAAATGTGGAAAGCAGCTGCCACAGAGGTGCTTTTTGAGTTGTACAGCCTCAGCTCACACCATGCACTGTGCACATCCCCTGGCAAATGCCTCCCTTGCCACAAAAACCTGTTTTTTGTGCAGCCTGTCCTTGTCATTTCCTCTTCATCCCTCTAGTGCTGGGAACAAGGCAGAGGAATCCAGTTATTTTTACAGCACAGTTTAAAATTCTGGGCATTTTTTCCATGCCATGAATGCTGTGGGAAATCTGGGGGTTGAGTAACAGTGAGTTAATGTGACTCTTCCGTTTTGTTGTTTGGTTTTTGTTGGGTCACTTTTTTAAAAGTCACTTTGCAATTAATTAACTTTAAAAAAACAAAACAACTTCTAACAAATTATTTCAGATAACCTTTGCTCTATTTTCTGCAGTCTCTGGCAGTCAAGATTTAAGCTAAAATTACGAATTAGGAATCAAAACACCAACTGTTAATGCAAGATGAAGAGATGCCCAGATTGCTCTCGTGACAGCAGCGGGCACAGGTTGCCTGCAAGGGCAGCAGCTCATCATATGTTTTTGGGGTTTGCTTTCTGTGCAGGATGCTGCAAACAGTGGAGGAAGCTTCCAGCAGCTCCTGGGTTGGAGGGAAGCAGCAGAGTCCATCTGGGCAGGAATTCATCAGGAGTCTGGCAGTGACAGCATCATATGGATGAGTTCTGTGGTGGGAACACAGGGCAGGCTGGAAACCCTGGGGAGCACAAACACAGCAGAGGAGAAATGGAACACCCCGAGCCAGGCTAATTAAGCAAAATATCATAACGAGGCTTGATCTCATTTCCTACAAACCCCAGCAGAACAAATACAAATGGTTCTCATTCGTGAGGAGTTTCTAGCGCTGGCCTCACATCCTGTTGGTTTTCATTCCCAGTTACAGTAACGAAGTAACACAAAGACATTGCAGGGCAAGAAGGAAAACAACTGGGAACTGCTGACCTGCCACAGGTGTGATCCTGACCTCAGGACTCAGGGGCTGGGCAGGCAGCAGGGGCTCACCCAGGTTCCAGGTGCTCAGAGCATTCAGGCCCCTCTGACGAAGCAATGCAGAGCAATCTCTTCCTATAAACCCAACAACTGATCCCATTTCCACAGAAATTTGGGAATCCTCTCCCCAGACCCCTCGGGGCTGGCACAGACCTGGCTGTTGCCTGCTCAGGGCTCTGCAGGGGCAGTGCCAAAGTGCAGAATTCCAGCATGGAAATCTGCTCAGGATGAGGTTTCTGTGTCATCCTGCCCAGAGGAGAGCAGCAGCCAGAAGGGTCCCAGCCTCCCTCTGTGGCAGCAGCAGCTCAGAGCAGCAGCACTCTCGGGGACTGGCAAACCCAGGAGGTTTGATTTCCCAGTATATTTATTTATTCAACTGACTATCATCAAATGCCCGTCACCCTGGCAACCAGGCATTTATTTACAACTCTGGAAGCTCAGAATGGCACCAGGATACCACCACGGAGAGGAACATTCTGGGAAATGGCTGTCACGGCTCTCACAGAAGGAACTCCAAAAGAGGAGCAGGAGGGGGGAGGCACAGGAAGGCAGAACATCACCCAGGAGAGTCTGAGGCAGTTTATTGCCTCTCCCCATCGTAGGTGTCTGTTATTTATATTTCTGAGCGTTGGAAACCATCTGCAGTTAATTAGGAATGAGCTCCTCAATAACCGCCAGGATGCCGGGGGCTCCAGCAGGTGTGAGGGATGGAGAACACCGGAGGGATCCCAAAATTCAGCCCAGCCTCTCTCTGCAGGGCCTCAGGGCAGGACTGGTCTGCTCTGCAGAGCCTGGCCAGCACAATCCGTTTGTTCTTCTGGGGCCAAACTGAAACCTCTCCCTGTCCAAGCCAGGAAAGACCCGGAGGGAACCTCCCCGAACCCAGAGCAGCTTTCCCTGCACAGCTGAGAGGTCGGGGCTGTCCAGAGGCACCAAAAATCTGTGCCCTCCCCTTCAAAAAAGGTTTGTTCATGTGTCACATCTAACAGAATGCCAGAGCTGGTCAAAGCCAGTCCCTTCATCCACCCTCCCAAAAAACACACCAGTGTTTTTAACCATTATTTCAGATTTGTGGAACTTGGGTCATCAACAGTTTGGAGGTTTATTTTTAAATCTTCTTACAGAATATTACTAACAAAACCCCCAATCCACTCCTCAGACTACACCATTAAAAAATAAAGATAAAATCTGGGACATTCGCAGAGGCGTTTCATTCAAGATAATCTCTGCGATATTCCTCACATATATATAAAAATATAAATATAAATGCAGCGTATTGGCAAGCTTGAAGGGACACCTGCTGACAAAGGGTGACATTACAGGCACCGACTTACTGCTCGGAGGAGCTCAGGGGATGCCACAGCCTGGGACTGGGCAAGGACGGGCAGCATTTGGGGAATTCAGGATCCTGCCCGGCAGCAAACATCAGGAGCTGACAGCGGGAAAAGGGATCTGCGCCCTCCAAAGCTGAAATCAGAGTGAACCCCTTGGGGATTGGGAGAAAAAAAAGGAAAGAATGGGATCTCCAACAGCAACAGGGGGATTTGGAGTCATCCCCACAGTGAATTATTGAGAGTGGATTCCACATCACAGCGGCGCAGCACGAGTGGAAGGACAGGTCCTTTGTCATGGAGATTTACACACACCCCCTTTTTTTCCTTCTAAATACAAAGCTTTTCAAGCCATTTCGCTTCAAGCTGGTCCTTGTAATTAAAAGAACTGATAAAAACCTTCGTTAAAGGGATCTGTACATATTAGAGTTCATTAAAATGTAATTCCCACAGAACAAGACATTTTAATCTCTCCATACTTGGAAAAAGAGGGAGGAAAATTAGATACATCCTCCTTGCCCTCCCCTCCCACCCCTGTATGTATCCGTAGGCCATATGTGTTAATTACAACTTACTTGCCTAAATGAGAAAATTATACATTAGCAAGTAGTTAACTAGTTATTAACTCAATTACACTTCAGAGACTTGGGAGAAGCTGCATTCCCAGGCAAGGTGTCCACTATATGTTATTATTTTCCACATTCTTCAGTCCAGAGAGTTGTTGAAAGGATTTAAATCACGTTAAAATACTGCTTAGGGATGGGAAGTTACACGGAGCAACACCCCAGAGGCATTTCACAGGGAGTGTGTGACAGGGGGCTCTTCTGTACTCACACACCCCTAAAAAGTCATTTTGGTAACCAGAGGAACCCAAGCTCCTCAGGAAGTAAACCCAGAGCCACCCAGGCTGTTCCCATCTCCCTGCCCAGTTAAGGGACATTTGGCAAAGGTGAGAGACATGTCAGCAATTTGGCAGAGATGTTGTGAAGAAATGAACTTTTGAGGGAGGTGATACAGGGGTTCATTCACACCTGGCTGGTGAGAGTGGGAATAAAACATTGTTTTCCTTCTGCTTCACATCCCCATCATCCCATTTCACCCCCAGGGAGACACCAGGGCCGAGTCTGGTCCTAGAATTGTAACACGCAGGGGTTGGCTCTGGAAAGGACTGTCCCTGTCCCAGCCCTGCTGCCAGGCCCTGCTCCTCGGGGATTTGTGGGCTTCCTCCCACACCAGCACCCCCCCGAGGCAGGGACTGGGCACAGGGAACCATTCCCAAGAGTATCCAGGCCACCCGTGTCTGATCCTGCAGCAGATTCCCAAACACCAGATCCAGCTGCAAACCCAGAGTGTCCCTTGCCCTGCAGCCCTGAGCTGTGCCCAGGGTCATGGACTGAGCTGCCTTTTCCACTTTGGGAACTTCCCACCCCTTCTCCCACTGGCCCTTCTGAATTCCTCCTCCCCCCACTGCACTGAACCAGATAAAACTCACTGGGAATTAGAAAAATTTGCCTCCCACTGTGTGTATTGAATCTTAGATGATGAAAATAAATAAATAAAGAAGCCCTCGAGTTTCCCTCTGAACTGCAGTGTAAATACTTCTTAAGAGTCAACCAAGTGGTTTGAAGAGCTTGTTTCACTTGTTCCATGCAAATATCAAGATTAACAGAGAGATTAATTATGTCCCATTTTTCTTCTTACAAAGGATACAGGCAGATTTAGAATAACAAAAATAAACCCTCTGGATTAATATTCATAACACAATGCTGAGCGCTACAAAAGCAACTCATTTTTTATGTAGAAAGGGGGAGAAAACAAACCGTCAAGAGTGCTCCAGAAGCATAAATACATATTAACGAAGGAAGTCTCACAGGATGCTCTTCCTCAGCCTGCTGGAGGAGGGCTGGGGGCTCAGGAGGGTGTGCAACATGTCATGGTCTGAGGGAAGAAAACCCACTTAAAAGAGTCGGGCTCGAAATTTCATTTGGGTCATGTCAAAACTCCGCTCGTGTTTGAGTTTTCTGTTCCCCCTCACGAGGGCTGGAGTCTCTGGTCCAGGTTTTGCTCCGAGCCCTGGGCTAGGTCAGTTCCTGCCAGGGCAGTGAATCCCACTGGGAACGCTGGACAAGCCAAGGAGGGAGTGTCAGCATCCCTGCCCTCCCACATCAGTCACAAGCACAAGCCCAGTGTTCCAACACTGGCTGAGAAGAACTCAATGCTGCCCGAGGAACAAACCAACCTCTCAGTGTACAGCCAATTCCAGAGAACTTTCTGACCATTTTGAAGTTCTCACTTTGCCCAAACCTGCGCTCAGCCAAGAGCTGTGTGTTAAATACCCAACTAGAACACATTTCCATGCTGATAACTGCTTTTCTGTGCCAGCAGTGCCAGGTCTTGGAGTTCTTTGACAAGCCTGGAATGATTTCATTCAGCATTTCCAGCTCCCCATCTATTTATGAATTTTATCAAGGAAATTTTGAAAAGACAAGTTTATTTAGACAAGCTTTTTGTTTCACCCTTCACTGGTAATCAGAAAAATCAAGGAGAAGTCAGCCCTTTAGTGACATTTTGACTTCTTTTTTGGAGCACTTTAAGGTAACAGCCCATTTCATACATTGGATGCAACAGAGACAGCACTTAATACATATAATTATGCAGTTTGCAAATGTGACAGCTCTGATGTTGCTGCAATACAAGTCTATGCCGTTAAATTAGAATTATAATGACAGTAATTACACTAATTAGCCTTTTTTTTCCCAGTTTGTTACCAGCAAAGTTTTGCATATTTACGTGAGTAACAGCTACTTCTGCTTTCTCCTAAAATCCACCAGAACCAATTCACAGGGAAGCTCATTTATCCCAGCCCTGTACAGCACAAGCAACATCCACAGATGAGAACACAGGTGCCAGAAGGGCAAGGCTTAAAACCCGTGGAATGTTTTCCATAAATTATTTACATGCACGGCCTGCAAGTGTGATGCTCCAAACTTTAGACAGGCATGAGGTGAAATATTCAGCATAAGGCACAGGCAGCAGGATTTGGGTACCAGGGCTGCTCTGCAGTGACACGGGAGCAGGAGCTCTCCCTGGCAAGGAAACGGGGTTTGGAGTCCAGCACCAGGGTCACCAGTCCAGCACCAGGGTCACCAGTCCAGCACCTTCACTGGTGTGGTGCTGACCACACCAAAGCCGGCGCTGTCCCCTGTCCCGACTGCAGAACTCCCACTTACCAGGGCAGACAAAGCCAGGGGAAACCTCTTCCTCTGCCCAGAGCAGAGCTGCATCCTCAAAATCACCGCTGGCCTCAGGCACAGATGGTCCAGGACTCGGCTGAAGCTTCCCACGGCTCCTGCTGGAGTTCAGAGCAGGAACTCCCTGCCCAGGGGCCCTTTTTGCACAGCGGGGTTACAGAGGTGCTGAAAGGACAGAAAAAGCCGTGAACTGGGGAGTTAAATTTCACACTGAATGGTAAAGATTTGACTCTGATCCTTCTGGTGAAAGCCTTTAATCCATCCCTGTGAAAAGCGTTCAGCTGGAGCTGTGTGGCACCAGCAGTCCCCGAGCTCCCTAATCAGGAACCCACGACTTCTATTCCCTAAGGCAGCAGCAAGAAGATCCCTACACTGCTCCAGGTATTGTAACGTTCCCTTCCCATGCAGCTCCCACGAGGGACTGACTAAATCTTAGCACAGGCACAAGGATCCCCTTGGAAAGAGTCTGGGAATGAGAGGAAACATAAGAACAGCCTTGTTTTGGTTTTCAAGTGAAACAGCAAAGAAACAACGCTACAGATTTCCACCTATTCCAGAAGGATCACAAATGAGGAAAAATAAAAAAAGTTTGCACCAAATAACGTGCTTATCCTTGAAATTGTGGGGGAAAATTGGAAAAAACCAGAAGTTCAGGTCTGGCTTATATTTTATACAACAGCCCTGATTATCCCAAGGTATTCCATAGCCTGGAACATTCCGGTGGAGCCCGTGGATGTCGCACAGGCCCCATGAACAGCTGCTCTGTCTTTTTGATAACTCCATTACTTGAGTTCAGAGAAGGTTTATGGACTAGAAAGCCTCAGATATGGTCATGAATGTTTGATGCCTTCACACACAGCGTTACGGCTGTAACTTCACTCCCTGTTGGAATTATGACATTCCGACAGCCTTTGGTCATTACAGGCCAAGGGGAGCAGCAGGAGCCTGCAAATTATGGACTTCCCACGCTGCTGGATTATTTCTTTTGCACTGAAACTGGTGCTAACTCGTTCAGGGTGTTTTTCAGAGATAAAAGTCTGGTGTTTGAAACTCAAAGGCAGCTACAGCTCTCCGTGTTTGTACAGTGCCTAAAGTCAGGCCTGTGAGTGTGAGGTAACTTCAGATCTTGTACAATCTGTTTACAATGACTGAAGAAGGGGGAAATTCCAGAAATGCACAGGATTATTGAATACTGAAAGAAATTTGCCATTCCTGCCCTCGTCCCGCTGAACAGAGCAGTGAGTGTTTACCATTTCCATCAGCCCAGGGCAGGCAGAGTTCATTTTCTGCCCTCATACCCTGTCCTGGGGGGAGCAGCTCACAAATGTCATCAGCAACAAGGATTTAACAAGGGGAGAGTGGCCAAAGCAACTTCAAATTAAAACCAAATTAAAATCCTGCTTGGAAGCTCTTTGGAAGCTTCACTTTCCTCCCAGAGCCTCGTGCATCCCACAGAGCCCTCAGCCCCGGCAGGGCCCAGCCCGATGATCTCCAGGCCACCCCGGGATCGTTTTTATTGCAGCATCACCCGTGAAACGCTTCAGTCATTTTCTGCCATTATTTGTCACGGCAAGGGCGGCCGAGGCTGCTCTGCCCCGGCCTCCCCTCGGTGTCCCTGGGAGCCGCAGCTCCTGGAGCACAGGGGGGATGGATGTGGGCACCTCGGAGAGCCCCCAGCGCCCTCCCTGTGCTGCTGCCACTCAGCTGCAGCCACAGCCCAGCAGCTTTTCCTCCCCAAGAGCCCCAGAACCCAGCCAGGTTTGTCCCCACCTCCATCACCCCCTTCCCACCCCAGTGCAGGGGCACCAGCTGGAGCCACAGTCCTGTCCTCAGCCATTCCCATCCCAACAGCGGGAGCAGGAACAGGGGCAGGAAC
>VZRX01018946.1:81998-117553 GCA_013398075.1 Notiomystis cincta | reverse complement strand
TATGTTAGTAAATGTACTACAGATGAAAATATAGTATTTAAACACAGACAGGCAAATAAATTTGGATTTTTTTCTCATCTTTCAGGCTTCCATGTAGTTCTGCTGGTATACCTCAGTTTGGACTCACACTGATTTTTCTAAATTCCAAACTCATGCTTGTGCCAGCTTCATCTCTTAATCAGAAATTTTCCTTAGGATTACCACAGGACACATTCAAAAAATAAAACCATGCCTCTTCCAATTAACTAGACAAATAGTGAGCACCTAACTGTGTTGGATTTGAATATATTTGCATCTTCGAGCATTCAATGCTAAAGTTTTGCTACAATGCCCACTCATAACATTCCAAAACATGGATCTGCACAGGTGTTCAGCATTTTTAAGTCTGCATAATTCATTTCCAACCATTCTTTGGTATATCCAGCCATTTCATCTGAGAAGGGCTAACCAGAAGCCCTGCAGCAAAATTTACTTCACCGCTCTATTTCATTTTTTGACCCATCTTTTTCAGGAATCTTATCTAGGTGGGAGAGTCATTTGTTCATTTCACTTATCTGGAAAGCATTAATTATTTCATGGGAGGAGTAATTTTTAGTGGTGGTGTTTTGACTTTCTAGTCTGCTTTATTGCCTGTGCCACTGTTCCTATTTTTTCCCCCTGTGAGCATAATGACACCCCATATAGAATCAAAAACAGAACATTTGCTCCTGAAAAGTCATTTGTCCTATATATCTTCAAGACCCTGAAACAAGTTCCTAAAGAATATTTACAAAGTCTATGTATTATGTATCAGAATTCAATGAGGAACCTAATATCGAATAATATTGATCCAGATAGCTATAAGTGTGTGTATACAAAGGTCAGCTCCTTTCTTGCTGTTGTTCAAAGCACATTTCAGAGGAAATGTAAAATCTGAATAAGGAAAACAATAACATGTTCTTTCTGTGAAGAGTGACTATCTAGACTGATATTTAAAGTAAGATTTGAAAGGTGCCTACAAACTCCAGATGATTAGATGATTATATGGACGGATCACACCCCTTACAAGGAAAGGCTGAGGGAATTGGGAAGAGAAGAGTTTGGGGTGACTTAACAGCCATCTTCCAGTGCCTGAAGGGAGCCTACAAGAAAGCTGAAGAGAGACAATCTGCAAGAGCATGTAGTGACAGGACAAGAGGGAGTGCCTTCAAACTGAAAGAGGGCAGGTTTAGATTAGTGATTAGAAAGAAATCCCCTACTGTGAGGGTTATGAGGCACTGGAACAGATTGCCCAGAGAAGCTGTGGATGCCCCATCCCTGGCAGTGTTCAAGCCAGCATTGAATGGGGCTCTGAGCAACCTGGCCAGTGGAAGATGCCTATAGACAGGGAGAGTGGAACTAGGTGATATTTAAGGTCTATTCTAACTCAAATCTTTCTGTGATTCTATGATTAGATCATCATTCCTTGTAAAACATGCTATGTGAGCCACTAAGCTGCTAAAATGATACAACTAAGAAAGCACAGAGAAAATGCTGTGTGTGGAATTTCAAACACCTCCAACAATAACACATTTAGCACTCTTTTCAGGACCACACACAAATGATGAAAAGGTTTTTCTTTCTCAGTATATTGTCAAAAGATGATATAAAGGCTGATCATCATGTTCCACACAATCCAATAGCTCTTCAAGTGCCTCAGGGATAAGGGATAGGTTAGAGGAAATATCTATTTGATCTCTTTTTTATCTTTTTTGAAATACTAGGACATCGTACATATAACAGGTGGAAAAACAAGTGTGTACAGTACAATCACTGCAGCACTTTGTGGGTTCAGTGTTTGTAATTACTGGGTAATAGCACATTGTCTTTCAAAATACACAGCAAGGGCAACAAGAGTAATGATAAAAAGTGACTCAGACAGGAAATTCTCTCTGTTATGATAGAATTAGAAGGTATGGGAGGAGAGTCCCACGAACAGTTTTGCTTAAATTCAGTTTCAAATACCAGTATACTGAGAAAAACTGAAGATCTTCAGCTTGTGTCTTGCATGTTTCCTGGGGAAGTTCTTAGAATTTTCTACCTGAGGTGGTTGGTTTAGGGGCTGAGTGGCTAACCTCCTGACAGGCACAGTCAAAACTGAGCTTTTATTCACTTCACTATATCAAAACTGTGGGCTGCCTATTTCAAAACACAATAACGCTTTATAGAGAGATGTTTGTTGAAAGGACAGAGTTGATGAGCCACAAAAGATTTTTAAAAAACAGGAATAAAAAGAAACAAAATTTCCTTCTGACAGGTTATACTGGAAAATAAGCTTTCTTCAAGATAATGTTCTTGGAGTAGTTTTAAGAAACAAGAGAACTCATCTTTGAGCAAAGTCACAAGGGGGTTTACAAATTTTTATAAATAAACTGATAACTTCTTTGCAGCAAGATCTATTTGCAAGTGTTGTGCCCTGAGTTGGGTCTTTCTGTATTTTAAGAGGATCCCCTGCAGATCAGAGTATCTGAAGGCATGATGGATGTACTTTGCTCCTTAATCCAACCAGGAGTAGTTTGGTACAGGCTCCAAAAGAGGTAAAGGGCAGAGACCTGTGAGCCAAGGAACAGAGATTAAAAGCCAGGGACATCACATCTAATTGACAGTTTCATCCTCAATTCAGGAGATATTTAAATACAGGGCAGAAACTTAAATCTGATCCACTCCAGCTTCTGGGTGAAGAGAATCGGTATTGTAGCCACAGCCACGTTTGTCAAGACATTCATTCTTTAACTTTATTCTCAGGCCTGGTTGAGTTGGTTATTTTGACTTTGGGATGGCTTTTTGTGTTTACTTTTTTCACTTTTCCCTTCAAGTCAAAAGCACACAATTTTATTTGAATTCAAGACATTTCAGACCATACCACCCCTGAAGACCCACTCTAAATAGGGATTTTATGAAGCTTAAAGAACAATAACATTTTAAAAATGCATCTCATTCATTTCCATCACATGTAATTTGATTTCATGCCAAGCTCTTTATTCCATAAATATGACAGACTAAGGGAGCCTTCTTTGAGCTCTCCCTACTGAGCAGCTGGCAGCATGGTGAGGACTCCACCGGACTGGGATGTCTCTCAAAGCTGCTCCTCGAGGCAGAGAGACTTCTTAACAATTACAGGTTTTTTGGTAATTGACTGATATCACACATAACATTGCAATATAGTTCTGTAAGATTTTGTCTTGGTAACTCTGATTTTGTCTCGGTGGTTTTGAGTCGTTGTTATACCCTTTGAGCAGTACAGCAGTTGAGTGAACCTTGATATTGAACTTTGTTAAGCCACATTTTTATAGTGCCATATTTCAATAAAACCTCTTCTGCAGGTACCTCTGACAGTGGTTCTTTAAGCAGTTTGAATCGTCCATTTGCAACAAATTGGCACTGCCAGCAGGATCCCTAAATCCAGCTGTGCTACACTGTAACTCATAATTGACTCTTTCCCCCTCATATTAGTTTCTAATTCCAACATTGTTCACTTAATGTTTTCGAAATTGTAAGCATTAATTCATTTTTACTCTTTCATCCCTCTGATACAGATGAGAAGTCCCAACACTGAGGATGGAAAATGAAAAAAGTATTTTTTGCTAAGTTGTAGAGAGTAAAATGTGAACCAGAATTGACCCACGAAGACACTGTGGACTAGTAAAATGTGGACAGTAAAATGTGAACTAGAACTGACCCACAAAGAAACTTCAGGCATAAGTTTCAGCTGCAGGACAAGTCCTCAGAGACAATCTGAAACACCAGGGTTTCTTTTTCCTTTTTGTTTGCAAATAAATCTGATGTTTGAGGTCCTTGAACACTGTCCTGCATTGGTCAGTGCTGCACTTGGAGGATGCCCTGGAGCTGCACTGTGTGTCTCTGCCAGCCAGGCCATGACCTCTCCTCCTGCAATAACCTAAATAAATAAATAAATGAAATATAATAAATTAATAAATAAATGGAAAAAAAAAATAAAATTAAACAGAGGGCCTTGTCCTGTGCTTGTGTCTGGCACCAGAGTCACATCTAGTAGAAGCTCCAGTAATGCATGCTAAGCTTTTTGTACTGGCACAAATCTTTAATGTTACACAGTCTTATACAATTTCTTGGAGTCATTATTACAGCCACAAAGAAAGGACCAGACATCTCCTGTTGGGAGGGAGTAACACTGTCTGTCTGAATGTGTGTGTGTGTGTGTCTGTTTGTCTGCCTCTATATACACAGTGGGTGGCTAAAAATCTGTTCATTTATTTTTTAGATTTGACTGGCAGCAAATCTGGGGACTCTTGTACATATTTACTTGAGGCTTGAAACATTTAATGATTGGGTTTTTTCTTCCTTAATGTTGCACCTGAGAATTATATGCAAGTATTATTTTGCCTCTGCATAGTCTGTTTTGTAAAGTGACTAGCATTTACCACAGTTTCTTCCTTTGATATAAATATTTGAAATATATTTGGATTTGCCTACAAGCTAACTTCCTAAAATTTTAGATTCTTTTTTGAGGATTCAAATGAAATTATAAGAAGCAATAATCTCATTTCCTGTCAGGTGAGACTGGTTTCATGTTCAGAAACAGGGCACAGGGCACATGCCCAGATATTCATCAGGAAGAACTACTGATATGGGTAATGTCACAATCTGAAACCTTGAAACACAATTTCAGAGAGTCCTGAAGAAACAATAATGTACTCCAATTTGATTTAAATTAACTGGACATATACTGTCAGTATATATAGGCTGAAAACTATGTTAATATGCTGAAGACCCCTTAAGGGCTGAAAATGAATAGTTTTAACAGTCTCTTGGAAAAATTATGTGTGATACAAAATGTAGTTATTTGCTAAATCTGTTTTAGCAGTAAATTAAAGATTTTTCCAAGCACTGTAGTCAAATTCATACAGAATATAACTTCACTGACTTCAGTAGAGTTATCTTGCTGATGGTTTTAGATCAATATTCACAAGACATTTTATTGTACAATATCTTCTTTAAAAAGATAAAAAACCTTTTAATTCTAATTCAAAGTATTATTACTGTAGCAGAAAACCATTAGCATCCTTGGTGTGAGAGATTACCTCTCTTTTTATATTATTTTGGGCATAGGATGGTCAGCAGAGATTATACTGATGAATACAGATCAGGGCAATCCTGTAAAAATACAAATGCAGATGTAGACCAGTAAATTATCTTGGGATTTGACTTATATAAATACTCATAAACTTATAAATATAATAATTATGTTAGCAAAATGGATAAGGATATGGTCAACTACTCTATCTGGGCTAGCTAAGAATCATACCTCTGGTGCAACCATACATGCATAGATTGTAGTGTATGTCTGCCTATTGCAACCTCAGAAAAAAGCACATGAAAAATGAGGAGTCTGGGAGGAGAAACTGAGGGGTGGAAACATTACTTTGAGCTTACAAATTTACTTGTACCTCTATAAGTAACAAAACTGATTTATGGAAATTGATAGGAGCTCTGGCTTTCTTATGAACAAGAATTCATCCCCATACAAGAATTCATCCACAGAAATGTGCTTCAGGCACCACTGTTATTACAGAGAACTGAAAATGGAATTGCTGTCCACTGTGGTGAGAGAGATACAGTTAAAGAGAGACTAATAAAGAAATGATGCTCTTCTTCTCTCAGGGAAGAGTTACTCAAAAATTATTACAGATTTTCAAACATTTTCAAAAAAATGTTACAGATTCCTCTAGACCTCTCTGTTGGATCAAATACTCGGTCAAGTCCTTTCAATACCAGAAAAATGAATAATTTTATTCCTGTAGCCAGAATTTTCTACCAATAAAAACAAACAAAAAAAACTGTAAAAACCCAAGTAAAACACTAGAAAAGAGATCTATTTTGCATGTATCATTACTAGGAAAGGCACAGTATATATCCATCCATCCATACTTACATCTATCCATCTAGCAAAGTGACCACATAACTATCCACCCACGTGTGCCTATCTGTGTAAATATCCAAATATCTACCACAATGGAGTGCTCATGCTGTTCCCAGCCTGCTGTCCTGGCCTTGAAGGCCCAGAGCACTACTCTCCGCATTCCTTCCCTCCCTCCCTCCCTGCTGTGGCCACCCAGTACATTTAGTGGGAAGTGAGAATGGAACAAGAAGTCATAACTGACAATGCTCAATATGCTGTTTCCATCAATCCACTCCGCTGCCTTCAGTGAGTAGGGAAGCAATACTGAAAAAAAAAATCATCTCCCATCTCAGCTAGGATGTGGCAAATAACAAATGAGAAAGGGGCTGGAATGCACAAATTCACATGTTTTCTATTTCCCATCCTCAGAAGAAAATGGGAATTGACCTCAGTCAAAAACTTTTCTGTCAAGACTAAAAAAGCACCATGGTACCATGGTATGAGTTCTCTGTTCATTTTTCTGTACCACCTACGTAGCTCATCTGCTTCTTTCCAGAGCTCAGGAAGATGAAGGGATCTTATCTTGTGCTCTGCTAGCCAGAGGACTGGCAGGGGTAGTGCCAGCTGAGACCTCAGCGTGTTCTGAGAGAGGTGCTTCACTCTGCTCTACTTCACCAACAAGTTAGAGACAGTCTCTGGGGGGATGAAGCACAAGGAGCACGGAGCTCCTGTGAGCAGCCACCTCCTGCCTCTGCCTCCCAGATGTGACCGCCTCAGTGCAGCTCCACTGCCCCTGGGGACCAGGCTGGGAGGTTTGGCTGCAGGCCAAGCTGCAGGAGCAAGGAACACATGCAAATGTTGTTCACCTTGTTCAGCCAAAAAGCAGGACTCTAGCTGCATCTTTGCTGGATCACCACCTTGGAGTGACAAACCAGAGGAGCCAAGCTCTTTACTCAGATGCAATGTGACCCTTTCCCATGTCCACTTCCAATAAGAAAGGGAAAGGCCATCTCAGGCCTCAGTTCCTGGCTGTTACATTCCTTTGCACTGAGAACATGCACTGATATGGAGGATCCCTCATCACTTCTGTAATAGCTCTTTCTCCCTCACAAAAAGCACAGACTTATCCATAAACAGTTCTTTGCCTGATTTCTTAATTTAAAATTTGGTGTGAGAATCTGGAGTTCTTCTTGTTTTTTATACTCATTTTGATGGCATACATACAATTTGCCACAGGCATTGGGAACAGGCTTCTCCACCATCCATATGGATGGGATCAGAGATCATAACACTACTACTGACAGAAGAGCAAAAAATGCAAAATATGACAACCTGTGAAAACATCTGTCTCATCAGTTTGGGAAAAGCTGTGCCTTTCACAGCCAGCCAAACACTTCATATTCTGGTCTTCTGGAAAGCAAAAGCTTTCATATTCAAATTGTTAAATTAAAAAGTCAACTCTCAGGCAAACAATGCGGGATCTAATGCCAGAAGATGATGTGGAACACAGTATTTCTGAGACAATTACAGTATCAAAAATGTTCATCAAGACAGTGACAGAAGGCTCTAAACTACCCATAGAAAGACAAGAAAGAATTTATCACAATTGTTGCTTTTATTTAATGTCTTGATGTGCATTAAGACCTGTAGAAAAGTAAAACGAAATCTTTCTGATTTGAGTGGGTTTCCAAAGAGACAATTATTGGTGTTGACAGACACTAAACTGAAATACAGACAAAAAGAATGAAGGCATCTAGCAAGTTTTTATCTACTTGATCAAATGCTTTTTGTTTTTTAGACATTATTAAGCATGTCTTAGGAAATGTCTTGCTACCCCAGAAGCTGCTTTTCTGGCCTGACCTGAATTTAAAGTCTCCCAGCATTTTCCTAGAAGTCAGAAGAGGACACTGAATTTTGTCTTTCCATAAGAAATGAAACTGGAGTGAGGTTATAGACAACCCCATGGCACTTTTCATGATAGCAAGGGTGTATCAATGCTAGCTCACTGGCTAAATTCCAGCTAATTATATTCTCTCTCCCAAATGTTTTCTGTGGTTTCAATTAAAGAAGTTATTAATTACTTCCTATCCTGAAAAATATTAGCAGTGTTGCTGGCCCAGCATACCTTCAGTTTTTTCTCAGTAATATGTTTATGCATCAAAGTACCTTGGAATCCTGTGCTGAAAGTCACTAGAAAAATGGGCACTATTGCTGGCTTTTATTGTTTTGTCAACCACAGTACTTTTAGGTTACTTTTACTGTTAGTAATAAGTATATTTTATTTTTATAATGTTCAAGACATCTAAGAATTAAAATATGCAGCTAT
The DNA here is from genome assembly GCA_013398075.1 of Notiomystis cincta. Taxonomy (NCBI): domain Eukaryota; kingdom Metazoa; phylum Chordata; class Aves; order Passeriformes; family Notiomystidae; genus Notiomystis; species Notiomystis cincta. The sequence goes on along the minus strand of VZRX01018946.1, from coordinate 109,331 downwards.
AAGTCTAATTAAAAATATATCTTCTTTAAAAGAGTAAATATTGAATGATTTTAAGATGTAGTGTGGATGTTGTATCAGTGCACAGACTGCTTGTGATGATGATATTCAACTTATTGCATGTGAAGGGACTATTCAAACTACAAAAATTCCAAACAACTGTTTCTGACTATCCCAATGATCCATGTTTCAGTTGCTGTAATTCTGCAGTAATTTTTGGGTAGATGTAACATCAAGTGTTCACTTCAAAATCATGAGAATTTTAACTTTTCCCTGATCTGTTCGAGCAGCTTGCTTTTATTCTCTTCCCTATGCCTTTATGTTACAAGATTCCTGTTACTCCTGGATCTTCCATCTTTAGAATATTACAAATATTATCCATCTTGGCTCAGGCATACATTAGCCTAAGCATAATCTTTCCTCATAAAGAGATTTTGAGGACCACTAACCATTTCTTTTATTGTTCTCCATGGCTCCATTTAGACATCAAGGTTTCCTCTGACCAGTGGCAAAGATATTAGAAACCAGTGGAATATCCACTGGTTTTTGAAACCAGCCAAAGGAATTCAAGAAGGAGGAGAAGGTCTGGAACACAAGAGCTGACATGCAACACTCAGTGCCATGGTAGGACAGAAAGCAGAGTCACCTGAAACTGCACTGAGGCAGCAACATCTGCAGTGGATCATCTGGGATAGGAATGAGAAACTGGCCCTGTCAAATTTTGAGTTCCCTGTAGCAATGTCCTTCTTGGATAACCTGACCTCTTTGCTTCTGCCAAATTTAATGAGTAATCTGCTCAGACCACAAGGCTCTGGTGTTCTTCCCTCCTTTCATTCAGAGGACACAGTAAGTATAATTTGCCTGGCTTGCCACTTCTTCACCATAGTAAATCCTGAGGGTTTAGACAGACACTCACACGTGCACAACCCCCAGCACACACTCTGTAACAAGGTTTCAGATTCCACTTGTGAGAAAATTCAACATGAAGACATGTCACCAGAAATATTCCACAAAATTAAAGTAACATCTACTGGAGAACCAGCTATGCAATACATTTCCCTCAGGACATTCCTTCTGTGAGCTGTACATACAGGGCCTCCAATTTCGATTCTTCTAAACAGAATGCATAAAATCAGTTTCTATAGAAAGAATAAATGCAGTGACATTTTAAATTAATTGCATCACAAAAAGATTCAATGTAGATGTAATAGGCTTTGTGTTGTTTGAAACACAATTAAGTGCTTTCTGAATTACACCTCTGTAAAAATATCTATTAATTATGTGCCTGATAAATGACAATAGAACTGTTTTACAAAATTAATTCTTATTTAACTTGGATGCAGTAATTGAAGAAAATATTTAACATTTTTCCTTTGAGGAGTTTGGGGGCTAGAAGGTTCACTGATATGGAAGGCTTGTATCCAGTCTTGTTTCCAATTCATTTTACTCTTTTCTCTGGGAATACAATCAAACATTAGAGTAGTATAAAAGTGGTGATAGTGAATAGATTTTTCCCATATAAACATTAAATAATTAATGTGCAGGTTATACATTAATATAACTGCTGTCTACAACATTTTCAAATCTTTGTGATGCTGCTGTTTAATTATGCAAAGGCATACTAACAGTATGTTTCTACAGTAGAGGTTATGAGTACCTAAGATATATTATGACACATGCATCTATATCATGTGTATGCCTGTCATAACTGTGGAGTAACATTCTCAAATGGTCCTTGTGGATAGCAAAAGTTTTTTGAAGCCAGATATGGCTTTTTGGTAAACCAAATGTATGCTTTTAAGTTGCTGTCATAATAAACCAGCCAATGTTAATAATTCATGACTTTCAGATACGTAAGTGTGGCTGTCAGAGAAGAAAAGGAAATTTCTTCTCCTGCAAGGCTATCAGTGGCTTCAGAATCAAGCAGGTAAACCTAGCTCTAGGCATACCAGTGATGCTGCGCTTCCTGCCACCATCCCACCCTCCATAACCACCAGCTGGGGTTGAGATTGCTGCTTCTAGTTTACTCTGGATTTTGGGGGATGGATGGCAACATGGCAGCCCAGGTCTGCCTGGAATGGTGGCCTGGATGCCTTGCTGGTATGAGAATATGAGTATGATCTTACTTTATAAGCAGCAGACAGCCCAGGGCCTGCTGAGCTCTCCTGGCTGCACGCCAGGATCTCCCTTGAATAGGGGCACCTCTCAAGGTCACTCCTTGCGGCTGAGAGATTCCACAACAGATCCTCAGTAAGTGATTGATAGCATGCTAAACTTTGAAATCTCTAGGTGATATAAAGGATTTTCTGTACACATTTATAATCCTCCAGATAAAAGTTTTGACCAGGTTTGGGACTAGGACTGCATCTGTCCGCACCTAGACTCCTGTCTGAGAAGTTTAGAAAGCAGGGGGAAATCTTCCTGAACCTTGTGTCTCAGTGGGAGGGTCTTCCTGACAGTTTTATCTGATCTTGTCCTCTATGCAGGAAACACTCAAGTGTACCTTGCCTTCGAATCTTTGCTGTTGAATCTTGTTAAACCCCTGTTTGATATGAATAAAGCATATTTTTGCTTCTCTTACAATTGAAGTGTGTCACTCCACTCAGGACAAGATCGTAAGAAGCAGCATAGGCAGCTACTTTGGTACATGCAAAAGAAATCCTGTCTGTGCCTGATGAAGAGAAGTCTGCAAAGCAACAGTCCCATATTTTTCAATATCAGGAAGTTATAAAGCAAACTGAGAGAAGAAAAGGAGTAGTAGCTTCTTAGAACATTGCATTAAGCTTACATGGGTTTGTCAGAAATTGCTAAAATGCACAATAGCCATTGTGGCAATCCTACTGTACTTCATCCTATGCAATAAAAGCTGCAAGAAAGCAACTTTTCAAGTACTACCCTGCAACCTAATACATGCTACTGAGTAATTTTCTCAACTCATAGCTCATCTTTAGGCAGGGACGTTGATGGAGTTTAGTGTTAACTAAGTGTTTTCAAATAATCAAACTCATTGTCTGTACCTGACCAGAGAAGTTGTAGAATCCCCCATCCCTGGAAATGTTCAAGGCCAGGTTGGATGAAGCTCTGAGCAACCTGGTCCAGTGGAAAATGTCCCTGCCCATGGCAGGGCTGGCTGGAACGAGATGATTGTAAAGGTTCCTTCCAAACCAGGTTCTGTCTTTTATGTCTCCTATCATGTGAGCCTGTGTGCATTTCCCTGTACAAGTGCAGAACTGGATCTATGTTAGGATGTTTGAATTATTTCAGTTAACAATTTTGACATAATTTTAATGTTGCTATAATATTTGCTGTTATTATCTTTGAAATTTTTGGAAATATTTCCAGATGGATGGATTGCTCTTCTGTCAATTACTGACTGTCAAATGGGAAGTATAAATTCTCCCAGTTTTGTGACATAAACAAGCTCTAAGAAAAAAAATGGGTTTTGAGACAAGCAAGAAGACACAGAGAATTAAGCTGCAAAATTCTTCAAAGTCCTTCATTGGGAAAAAGAGTAATTTTTGAAAGAACACCTGAAAACCTGACTTTTCTCATGTAGAAGGCAAAAAGTTCAGTTTGTTGTCACATGCTGGTTGTTCAGGAGATGACATGGTTTCTTAAAGAGTCAGCCCTTAAACTGTTAGAAAATGCTGCTCAATTTCTGGAGTGCTGAAACATTCTCAACACATTGCATGGAGAATTTCAGCCAAGATTCTTTCTAAATTTGATCAAGTTCTTAAATTTTGAGTTGTCCAGGTACTGTGACTTTGAAGGTGATGATTTATAATGTGAAGTATCTCAACTGCTGGCCTACCTATTACACATCATATTTGCAGAGTAGAAAGTAGTCTCTTTACAGTCAAGAGGAACCCACCATCTTTATGTGCTGTATACAAACAGTATCTTCTTTCTCTGGCTTATGAGTAAGAAAAGATAGATACAACAGTTTAGGAAACCAGTTGAGAGCTGAGGAAGCAAATTATGTTGAGATGTTCTGAACATATCCAAAGGAAATCCAAGATGCCAAGAGGCAGAGTGGTCAGCACATTTCTGTGTGGTTTCTTGTGAGTCATGCAAACACCAGTGTGGGTAGTTGACATAATTAGAAAAATATAAAGAACATTCCCTGCCTTGTGTCCTAGAGCATTGGATGGCACCAGTCCCCATAACTGTGCTCTGCTGGCAGAAAGGATACATGGAATTTGAGGGTGAAGCCTTCCAGAACTTAACTGCTCCCTTTTAACACCCAAGATTTGGGGTGAAAATTGCCTTTTTCTTTCTGCAACAACCTTACTTTGACCATGACAGCCCAGTCCTCTTTTCTTCCACGTGCTTTGACTTTTTGCTGTGGTTCAGACGTACGAAGCCTTAAAGGCTATCCTGGGTGTGGGGTTGTTATATTGTGTTCCAAATTGCTAAAGAAATGTGGACTATTGCCAAAGCAATAACTCAAACAACAATGCTGGGCCATATTGAAACTGCTTCAGTCTGCAAAACTTGATTAAAAGCTTGATTAAAGGAGACAGGGCAAAGGTCCATAAGTATGCTGTTTCAAATAGTTTTTACCATGATTTGTTGAACTTAGGCTGACCCTGAAAAGAAAATTCTCATCAGATTCAAAATAAGCCTCATTAACCGTGAGGTTATAACGTCTGAGGCAGATTAGCTTTTGGGTTGTTTTAAATAGTGCTGATCAAGATTAACTGGGAGCCCGCAATTGAAATCTCTCAGTTCAACCTCTGGAAAATTATTCTCAATGTACACACTACTCTACATTTGAGAAACCAGGTTTGCAGAGAGGAGGTGCCTATGTAAGGCCATGATAACCTCATGAAAAGACTCTGTACCAAACTAGCCTGTTTTGCCCTCAACATTTATTCTAGAGAACAACAATGCAGCTGTGTTTTTGCTTAAAGAGGCACGAGTTACATGTTTTACTTGTATATAGCATTAAATTGACCATAACATTTCTGTGAGTAATTCAAGGTTCCTATATTTGAATATTCAAAATTATAATATTTTTATGGATGTAAGCCTTCACTGGAATATTACAATTTGGCCTGGAGGCTTCTGTGTAACTGAAGTCTCATTCCATTAAGAGCTATGGTAAAAATATAGGAAGAGGGAGCCCAGGTAAATTCTATGAATAATTGAGAATTAGAGGAGGAAACTCTTTAACAATCAAACAAATGAGCAACTTCATCAGAATAATGCTTTTAAGAGTATTAGAAATGGAACAATTCAACCTGACCAATTATTCTGATCAGACTAAAGCCACCAGAGCCACTACTGAGGCAGAGAACACAAACCTGTAAGATAAATCCTTCCTATTCCCTTTTATTAATCATTGCACTAACTAGCATGATTTTTTTCTGAACCTGACTATTTTCTGCTTCCACAAGCTTCTATGCTGAAGAATTCCACCAGCCCATTAACCAACATGAGAAAAGGTAGTAATTAGAGATGGATGGATGGATGGATGGATGGATGGATGGATGGATGGATGGATGGATGGATGGATGGAAGACAATAGATAGAAATATACTTTCCACCTGTTACTACATTTTATCTGTTTTAAATAAATCTTCATCAGGTGTCTTTTAGCTGTAGGAAGGTGGCACTTGGACTATCCACTCTGCACTCAGCACAGCAACCCTTTGAGACTGTGAACTCGGTCATATCCTTCCTTGCCCTTCTGGTCTCCACACTTTTGAAGAATCCCAGTCTTTTTAGACTCTCTTTGTAAGGCAGCTGCTTCATTCTCTTGGTTATTTTCATTTCCCTTATCTATAGTCTCTGATCCCACTGGAATTTAATGCAGCACTAATAGTGTAGCCACATTAAGAATTTATATGGAGGTAAAATTACATTTTCCAACTTCTTCTTAATTTCTGATGATATCCACTATTTTTTAACCATTACTGCCCACTGAGACAATAGTTTTTATAACCTGTCAGGGACAGTTAAAAAATACTAACCTGTAACTCTCAGTGTGAAGACCAACACCAAGGACTTGCATTTATCAGTGGTATAAATATTTGTTGGATTCCGTATCTATGTCATTTGTCATAAGATACAATGAATCAGTTTATACTAATGATAAAATTAGTATGATGAACAAGATAATCTAAGTATCCTTCAAGAAGTTTTCCTTCATAGGATGACCTCTTTCCCTTTTGTTCCTAGCTGTGTCCATTTAGGAGTAGCAACACCTGCCATTATGTGAGAGTTGAGCTGAAGAAGAGGTAGATCAACATTTGTTTGACAACTCAGGAAAATACTCAACTATAGAAAATGCTGGAGCATAGGAATGCCAAAAAAGGAAATAACTACAATGTAAAACTTCCCTGCTTCTAATATCAGAAGGAATTCTGAACTTGTGTGCCTACTGTCAGAGCATTGGGACCAAGAAGGTGACAGACATCTGGAAGCGCCTGGGATCAGAAAATGATAAAACTAATTCTGCCACTGAGTTTTGCAGCACCAAAGATAGACTTGTTTGACTTTTACTTCTGTAAAGGATGTATGTTCAAAAAATTTTTCACATCTCAATATCCATCTTTTTGCTTACAATGTAAAGGACTTAACCACCAACTAAAGCTTCTATTGCTATCCAGGAAGCACACCTAATCAGTGTAATGAACTTCTAGATCTGAGAAAATACCCTTTATAAATAATATAGCCCTAAGATATAAACTCATTCTATTCTCTGCTGTGAGCTGCCTGGTCTAGTAACCATCATCATCTTCAGAAATCCCATATAATGTGAAAAATTTTGAATTAGACTCACTGCCTGCAGCCATTATAATAATAAAATCCTATTTCTCTGTTTTGAAGCCAAGCATCTATATTTCTCCTAGGTAAAGGCATTGAAATTCAATGAAGAGACAGGTAATAAATGAGAGAATTTTCTAAGGTAATAACTACAATTCTCTTTAAAGGTCATCAACAGATGAGAAATTATTATACTCCGTTAATGTTACTTGTAGTGTTCTGATTGGGTTCCATTGCAGGTGAAAAGGAAACCTCAGTTGCCACTCATTCTTTTATTGAAGAGAAAACAAATTAGCACAGGACTAAGCATTAAGAATGAAAAATGCTCCCTGTTGTGCTGGAGTCTTTTAAAATAAAAGGCAACCACAGAGCGAGTAACTATTTTGTTTTCAAATTTCAGAAGTAGACTCTAATTTGATTGATTGTTCATTCATGTGAAGCAGTAAAAAAGAAAACAACTCAGAAAAGAACTCTGAGTCTGAAATTGTGCTCATACAAACTGTACTCCTAAACTCTTTGTTGTCTCACAACGAGGTTGTAAGATCCAGCACTAAAGAGCAGCAGGAAGAAAGTTATGCCTCTGCATAGAAAAGGATATATTTATGCTAAGAGGTACACAAAAATCACAAAAATATAACAACAACATTAATAATATTGCTTTATTTTGATGTGGCAGCCTTTTTTTCATTTACTAATTTATAAATATTTGCATACATTATTTATGAAGCTAGACAAAATGGCAAGTTTCATGTTGACAAATAAGTATTCTGTGATCTATTAGACCTATGAGTACAACAGAAAATGAATCTGTTTCAGGTCCTTTTATCAGCATTGAGACAACTCTTTCTCTTCAAAAGCTGAAAGACACCGAAAGGTTGTTCAAGGCACATGGGAATTTTCAAGCTTCTTATGTTTAAGATCTTAAATTGGAAAGAATTACACATCTCTGGAGAGCATTTTACATTACCTATGTGTTATCAGCCCAAAGGAATGACATGTTATCACTTAGAATGGCATTCTAGAGTTAGACTCAAAAACTGCCTAAAATAGAGGTGTTTTATTCTTGTTTAATAGATGTTGATGTAATTTTTTTTTTTCTTGAATTTATCCAGATTTTGAAATCATTATATTTCAGTGGAAAAGGAATGTGGAGTGGCTTAGGAATAAGAGCTACTTAAACTTTGTGGAACTTTACAAGTCACATGAAAACTTCAGGTAATGAGTTATGATCAGGTTATTTGTACTACTACTGGTAGGAAATCCTTACGACCAAAATAAAGGCATTCTTGGAGGCACAAAGAGAAGGGGGTTAGAACACATTTCTAATTAATTACTAAGATTATATGTAAAACAGACAGAGAAAAGCTAGACTGCCTTCTGGATCATTTCCATTTCTAAATGTGCATACATACAATACATTTCATAGTATTAATATGAATGTTTGCTGCACAACTTCATTTCTTAATCTATTTGGCTCACTGTAATGCTCCTTGGTTTTTTCCCCCATCAAATATACATTTATTGAATGATTTACATGCAAACTGAGTGATATTCATAAGCATACACGATGTGGGGAGAAATTCAAGCCTTAGCAGTTGGAATCTATGAATCTATGTTTGATATAAGAAAACAGTGTTACAAAAGGCAAAAACATCCACCCTGTGGTGAACACAAATCTATAACACAACCCCATACCAGCCTCTGTGAGGAAAACTAGCTCTACCCCAGCCCAAACCAGCAAACCGTTTCTCTGTAATAAAGTTTCTGGGATTGTTTCACCATTTTTTATACCTTAGCTTAAGTGATTGTCAAGTTTAAGCAAAAATATAAAACTGTTTCTTGTGACATTTGGCTAATTAGTGCCTCCAGGGGTTCACTGCACTTAATACAGCAAGAGAAGAACTGGTGTCATTTTCATTTTATGTTCCAAGTTCAGACAGACCTCAAGAACATTTGGTACTTCATAATCCAGCAGGTTCTATAGCCTGAATTATAAACTGCCACTTACTTAGGGAAGACTTTAGTTCAGGTATCTAAATGGGAGGAGTAAAGGTCCCTTTCCTTATATTTGTAGGTCAACAGTGTTCACTACCCAAAATGAGTGATAATTACTTGCCATTACTCTATCTAGATGACCTTTGTCTATACAACCCACTCATATATATTTTGTTTTCACTTTTTAAAGGATGCATATATTAATGCAGAGGGACCATTGCCTTTTCTCACACCATTTTCATCATGAAATTGGTGCTGAGCAACCTTTAGATCACCTGAATTATTAAGGCTTGGTCCAGTTGGAGAAAGGAATGTGTCCTAGCAAGCCAGTGATGACAGAAAGCATTTCTTCCTACCATTTTTAGGTAGGAAGAACCTGTCTTGGAACACTGATGAAACTAACATGACCTTTTGATTGCATCCTAGCACATGAAGTTTCACAGAAAATCCTTGAAATGCTTTTTCATTTAAGAAAGGGTATTTCAGATTTTTTTGTGCATGGAAAGACCAGGTCTTTTGGTTTTATGTGTTTCTCTTTTTCTTTCTTTTTAAACCAATTTGACATCTGCATGACAGAAAATCTCTTCTTACTTCTAGATACACAATGCTGGGTATTATCTGCCCCTGACTTCTGCACATAGCAGGAGATCCAATCATCTGAAATAGTATCTCAGCAGGAAAGATGGACTGGAATAGGTTTAAGATGTCCCAAGCTTTGAAAAGGCCTTGAATCCCTCATGTAATTTAAATATCCCTGCCGAATTTGTATTGCAGACTTTTAGAGTGCCTTGTCACTAAATCCATTCAACCTACTGGAAAGCTCTCAGGCAAAAGGAAACTGCTCTGCCCAGGAACTAGGAACTAGGAATGCAAATAGTTCCCCTGAAGAAGTCCAAGGAACCAGAGTTCCTTGCACAAATATTCTCAATTCTGTGCTTGCCAGCCTTGACAGAGTCCCATTTAAAGTTATGCTGCTGCTGCTGCTTCCATATAATTTCTCTAAAACAAAACAATTCTTTGCATCCTTAAACTTTAAATAAAAAGAATTAACTCTGCTTTTTAGAAATATATAAACTCCTTGGATGCTAGCTCTGAGTCGAAAATAAGTACAACATACTTCCAGAATATTTAAGCTACTGCTTGAAATATTTAATACCCAGGAGGATTATTTTTTTTTCTCCATAGAATACTACAGACCAAAATCTGTAAATATGTCAAAAATTTCACCCTGCAGCAGATGTTCAGCTGTGCAAAAGAAATTTTCCTTTTCCTTGTTATGTATGAAGAAATTTGTATGTATAGAAATGATATGGTCAGAATTGAGACAGTCAAAATTATATTAAACACGTCACATTTTTTTAAGTCTGACATGTTTATGTACTGTCTGTATGAGCTAGTTTATAAAGCATACTCTGTATGTGCCCACTCTGCAAGGAACATGAAAAACATCATTATTTCCTTCCAACTACAGAGATTAATGTGACTTTAGTACCACTGCATTTCATTATTTGGATGCATTTTCATCCCTCATTCTTTTTCTGTATTTATGGGGTTGTTTTGTTTTGTTTTGTTTTTTTTCTAGTATCATTGGAAGGAGAGAAGAGAAGCACATCATACATTAGCTGTTCTATGAGATTAGTCCTAATGCAGAGCATGACCTAAATATGCTTTGTAAATAAGGCAATGCATTCCTTATCACCCAGAACATTAAACAGTTTAGCTGAGATTGAAAACATTCCCTATAATCTCCAAATTAACCCCCTGTTATATTAGAAGAGTTACCCTTATTTGGTAACTTTTAAGACATAACTTCAGACATTATAGGGAAGTTTGCTTGTATTTTCACACCCCCTAGCATAGATGTAATGGGCTGAAAGTGAGAAACATTCCATCCCAGCACCCTTCTCCTGCAGTTTGTATGACTTAGGCTGTGGGCACTCTTCCTTTCCTGATTCTTGCTGTGCCAGCTGGAGGTATTATACACCTTCCTCCACCCCAAGTTATTCAGCACTCTGTAAGGGCTCTGCCCTTCAGGCACAGCCACTCAGGTTAGCCCAAACCACTTTCCAATGGTGTTTGTTCTAACCTGTCTGACTGCCTGAAATACTCCCTTTTTCTCTTGTAATAGAACTGGGGGCAATCACTGTAGGTGATGCAACTGTTTGCAGAGGGAATCTCTATCTAACAGAGACAGCAGTAAAACAACCACTTTAGGATTTTCAAATATGTCCTCTATAAAATTAAAATCTCTAATCTTTTTTATTATTCTTATGCATCTTACAGTTGTGCTAGAGACATTTTTAAAAATTATAATTCTTACTCTTTCTAAGAGAAGATATGCTAAAGAACCATGAATACTTTTATTTTGGAAAGAGGAAAAAAAGACAGAACTCATATCTCCTGGTTATTAAAATGATCATAATTTCAATCACTTCTTGGTGAAAATATTAATGTTTCAAAGTATTTTATATTGTATTGTATTTCTGATTAGGGAAAAATAATGCTTCCCATATTAGTTTTCTGCAGGATCTAGTAAATTTCATTACATTGGGGCACTCCATCTTTGCAGCTGGAATCTCGGGATCCTGTAGTATGAGGACATGGAAGGGAAAATCAGCTTTTGAAGTGTAAACTCATCTGAGATGGAGAACAATCACAAACATGAAGAGCCACATAATGCCATTTTGCACAGTCACTTATCTTAGAATCAAAGATGCTAATGAGAGGCTTTCACATAACTGAAATCTAAGGGAAGGGCTGCCAACAAATTTTTGTACTTATTCTGAGTGAACTGGAAGATTCCATTTGGGCCAGAGCTGATGTCATTAACATTGTGCTTCCTAAAGAAGGGCACAGAATTTCAGTATTAATTAGTGTGTCATTGATCCAAATGTTTAACTTCTAGCTGCAGTTGTAAGGTAATATATTTACAGAGTTGCTTTTTCTTTACTTTCAACATGCAGTTTATGTGGAATTGGCAAATGCATTGATTAGAACAAACTAAAGGCTTAAAAACATCCTTTCCCATGAGAATAATTGAAAAGTCTAGTGACTTACTCTGCAGATGGTACAGACAGACACAATAAGCCATTTTAAATACTCCAGCATGCATGGTAAATTACTCATAAACATTTTTAGCATCCAAATTCATGAACATTTTATACATGAAAATTAAGAACTCTGAGGAAGCAGGCCCATGTTGGGCACTACGGCGGACGTGGCTGAGAAGTGAAATGGACAGTTATGTATGAGAGAAACACAAAGAGTTCAGAGTAGTCAGTGCAAACACTGAACTGAATATTATCAGACAAATGCATTATTCAGCAACTATTTCAAAGCCATCCCCTCGACCATCTGGATGCTAGAACACAGAGGTGAAAGCACAGCAAGTCTATTACTATCCAAGGGCTTTTCTAAACACAAATTCCAGAATGAATTTTCATATTTTTTACTGAAATCCCTCCATTAAAAAGAAAAACAAAACAAGCCATCTTTTCTGAGAAGACTACAGCAATACAGAGTTCATTGATTCACTGTGAAAATAAAAATTCCTATTGAATTATCTTCCATATTGTCAAGTTCTCTTAACATTATCCCTTATCCACAGTAAGCATTATAAGAAATCTTCAGGTTTTCTTCTTCTGAATTATCAAAAATAATGGAAGCTCTTGGGTAAGGTAAATTCTCTTTGATTTTGATTTTGCCTGCTAGGGTACCACCTGCCCTGAGTGGATAACACAATTTTCTATCAAGGCTGTATTGCATGCAATTGTCAATGTATGTTAAGGCTCTGCAGGGTGAGTTTCACTATCAAATAGGATCTTATTGCTCTGTACTAGTGCAGAAATCATTTTCTTTGCTCTGCAGTCACATTCTTGCTGTGTATTGTACCTCTATAAACCTATACTAATACCAAAAAAGAGAAAATAATTTTGTTCATTATCCCACCATTCTGAGACCACACTTGAGCCTATCAGTCACAAAGATTGTGAGACGTGGGTGACAACACTACATCAACTTGCCTAATGACCATTCACTTAACACAGGTTAAAATACCAGCCAGGGAATTTATTCTGACCCTGCTTTTAGCCAAGCCAGAGACTATGACTGCAGTACTTTTTAATTTTTTTTTAAAGATCATTTGATTGTGACTTTTTTGCAAAGACATAAGTTTGGATTTCCATCTTAAACAGTAGAGATCTCTAAGTTTCTTCTTTACCAAATAATTTCATTGACAATCCACCCTTTACTGATGAGTATGTGTCAATAGAAGTTAAATTTTTCTGCTAGTAGAGGTGTATGATTATAAAACCAAGTCTTTTCCAAAACCTAGACATCTGAGCTCCAGGGCACTACAGAATGTTTAAAATTTTCTTCTACTTACTGTACTAAAATTAGGTGCCTTACAATTTAAATTAGATTCATTATAAACTTTAACATTGAAAACTTAAAAAAAAAAACCAGCTCTCTGCTGCCTCTAGAGAAAAGAAACGGTAATGACTTAGAGTTTACTAGAGTCTGAGCAATAATGATTTCAAGGTCATGGACTGACCAGTAAATCAGCAGGAAAAAAATGTCAGATAGATGAAATCACCTCATTCTCAGGATTTGTTGAAATCATGTTAAAGACAGACATTTGTTTAAATAGCTTGAAAAGAGTGATAATATTGATTTGTCTTTATGGGTACATATTTTGAGATTAGCTCTTGTCTAGATTTCTTTGAATTGTCATCATTTAAAAATGAACCACAATGGCAAGAGAAAGGTGGCAGCTAGTTAAAAGGTATTTATTCCAAGTAGAATTTGTCCCAGGAAGAAGAGGCAGCCTTAAAGCAGAGGGTATTTTATAACTGCACCTGTTTTCATCCCAGGGAAATGAGACACTCTGTACAGTACCAACACCTGGTGAGAAAGTTAGGTCATATGAAGTTTTGTCTTGTCTGCATTGCTTAAAATTCAACTGCAACATTTTTGCATTATAAGGCTTTACTGAGACATATAAATTCAATCTAGTGAAAATATTGCGTTAAATTCCATGCTTTATACATGGATTCAGAAAAAAATAGTATATACTACCAGAGCAAAGCTGTTCATTCCCTCTCCATTCAGAAACATAGATTGGAATAGACCAAAGCTGGACCATTTGTGATACTGTCACCATCCTTTAGTTTAAATTCCTTCTTCCTCCCTCATTTTTCCTGAAAAAAAAAGGTAGCTACAATTAAATACACAAGGCCTTACCAGAGTCTTGTACAAATATGTAGTACACAGTTCCGTGCCAGACACGTCGTTTCTGATATTTCCAAGTACAAAATTAATCTTTTCCTACAGCCACATCATGCTGGTTGCTCAGGGACATTCTGTGACTGATTCATATACCCACATCTTTCTTCCACTCTGTCACTTTTGGCTGATCAGCTCCCAAGTTATAGCAGAAATTCCTTTCCTCCTCAGTATATGATCTTTCATTTTCACACTCTTATATCTGATCCCATTTGCACTACTGCACTTCTTAAGGTCATACAGTTCTTTCTTCTTTTTCATCTCACATTTTACCATTGGCTCTTCTTCATCCTCACTGCAACCCTGTCCTTGTGTTTGGCAGTAGATTTCTCTTCTCACAGGACAGCCCCTTTGTGACAGGCACAAAAAGAAAGAGGGGACAAGGAGCAATATGAGGGCGATCCTTCTGCTTTCTTCCGTCCTTCCTTTCTTTCTTTCACCCCTGTGAAACTCCCACCAATCTCCTGCTGCTAAGATCCTTCGAGGCTATGCCCAGGTGTCCTGCTGCACCTAACACCTGACTGCTGCTGGAAGGAGCTGGAGCACCTGGCTATGTACAGCCCCTGCCATCCAGAGCAAGCACTGAGTGAGGTTTATCAGCTCCAGCAAAACTCACCCTTTCTTTTAGGAAAAACCTTACCCTGTCCTCTTTGGTTACACAGAGAAGTGAAAGGGAGGACTGGGGGCAAGGAAATCCCATATTTGACTACACAGACCTGAACATAGAGTAATTTACTTTAATTTCTGTCAATCACAAACTCAGTTATGGGGTTTATAAAGACAGAGCAATATTTCTTCCTGAAACTGTAAAGATATGTTAAAGTAAAGAGAAGCTTCTGGTTTAAGCCATCTAGGAGTATGGTTTTGAGGGATAAGAAGACCTGTCAAGGATTGAGTATCTGATTCCTTAGAACAGAAGGACAGCAAATTCCACATATTTTTTTTCTTCTTTTTGGCAGGGACAGTTTGGGATTGGTTGGTTGGTTTGGTTTGATTTTTTTTTTTTTATTTTAGATCCTTCGCTGTTCATAAAACATCTTGGTAAATATTAAAAGATGTAAAGTCTGTTTTGTGAAAATGGATGTCAGAAATTCTGATTCTGAAAGTATGCAGCTGTTCATGGTTTTTAAAAATCTCATTTTTCACAGTGAGGTACAAACATTTAGCCATGTTTTCTTAAGCTTTGTCTCTTGAACACTGGCTGAGCAATTGTTCACATCCAAAATGTAAGCTCTTAATGATGATTTCAAATTTCTCTTTCACATCAACACTGCTATCATCTATGGGTTGTTTACTGACGTAAAGAATATCCTGCAACCTTGTACCCCAAGAAAATTCCTTGTAACATTTAGGAAAAACTAATGTGTTCCCAGTGTACCTTCCCTTTCACCTGCCACAAATAAGAGGTACATATTCATTGCATGTGTATATAAATATAACTCTGCATGTCATGCAGATGCTGCTGATAAGCCATGTATCTGTGTGTCATATATCTACCCAAGAGATAAGCCTAGTGCTGCCTCTCATACACTCACTGGTCTGTGCTTGCACGCTCTTGGGAACAGGCAAAGGAAAAAACATATGAGGAAAGTCTTGGACATCTCAGGAAGTTCCACATTATATTCTGTATGTTATTGTGGTGGTTTGTTATCATAATTGTCCCTGTGGACATTTAAAAGGGTTTTTTGTACCTAAGAGTTTATCTTTGCCAGCAGCCCAGTGATCTATTACACTCCCCTCTATCTCTCCACTTTGTTAACTGTTTCAAACAACTCTGCATGATAACCCAGTCACACTTTTCCTTAGAGGAGCAGGATTGGCATGATTATATCAGGTTACACTTACTTACCTTGCTCTTTAATTAGGCTTTTCAGGGCATTCCCCTGAGCAAAATTACAATTTGCCAAGGTGTAATTTGGAGGATTTTCCCTGGATCCTGTTTCAATCGAAGGAAGCAAATAAGTGACTTTTTTATTTCAAGCACAGTTACCATTTTAAGGATAAATTTCTTTTCATTAACTCTGCTGCTTCACACTTACTTCAGGCCTCTCAAATGAATATTCTGCTGTCCTAGTTGCTGAGTTGCTCCATAACTTCCTCCTCTGAGACTTCAATCTCTGTCAAGACTATGCTGTTATTTCCATTTAAAAAGTGTCCTTGGAATAGGAATTTCCCCAATGGCTTCTACAACAGGGACTGAAAGAAATTTTTTTATCAGCTGCTGAAATACTTCACTCATTTTTTAATTGCTCACCATGTCACGATTCCTCCTGCTGATGTAGAGGTGTCTTCAGCCACGCATACAGATTCCTTGCTCCTAATGCCACTTTTTCCTTACCATCCTTAGCTCTGCATCTCTGACTTAATCATAGAATCATAGAATCATTTAGGCTGGAAAATATAATCAAGTGCAACCATGAACCTGGCTGGTGAACCTCATGTTCACCAGTAAACAGTGTCCCCAAGGGCCACATCCACGTGTTTGTTCAACACTTCCAGGGATGGTGATTCCACCACTTTCCTGAGTAGCCTGGTCCAAGGCCTGAACACCCTTTCAGTGAAGAATATTTTCCAATAGCCAATCTAAACCTCCCATAGTGCAACTTGAGGCCATTTCCTCTTCTCCTATCTGCTGTTACCTGGGAGAGGAGATTGATCCCCTCCTGACTGCAACCTCCTTTCAGGCTAAACCAGCTGAGCCCTGGGGACACCACCTGGGATGGGCCACCAGCCCGACTGGATGGAGCTCCAGACACCAC
The DNA here is from genome assembly GCA_013398075.1 of Notiomystis cincta. Taxonomy (NCBI): domain Eukaryota; kingdom Metazoa; phylum Chordata; class Aves; order Passeriformes; family Notiomystidae; genus Notiomystis; species Notiomystis cincta. Next base: position 92,526 of record VZRX01018946.1, on the reverse strand, counting down.
CACCTCTGGGCACAGCCATCCAGCCAGTTTCTAACCCAGGGAACAGTGCACCTGTCCAAGCCATGAGCAGCCAGCTTCTCCAGGAGGATGTGGTGGGGACATTGTCACAGGCTTTACTAAAGCACATGTAGATGACATTCACAGACTTTCCTTTACCCCCTAAACAGGTCACCTTGTTATAGAAGTTCAGGCTGGTCCAGCAGGACCTGCCTTTCCCAAACCCATCCTGGCTGGGGCTGGTCCCTGGCTGCCCTGCACGTGCTGTGTGACCCCATCAGGACGATCTGCTCCGTGCCCTTCCCTGGCACTGAGGCCAGGCTGACAGACCTGTAGCTCCCTGGATCCTCCTTCCAACACCAATAATCACTCAATCATTGCAGACATTGCACAGAGCCAAGTCAGTGTGGCCCTCAAGGACCTGCTGAGCCAGGCTACCCACAGGGGTTTTAAAACTTCCTTCAAGATAAGGATTTATGCTAAGGCATATGTTATGCACTTGTTAACCAAAGGACTCAAAAAGGGGCTCCAATGTGATATAATCCATGCTAAATTTATATTTTTAGAACATTTTTGTTACCTCAGTGTCTTAGCATAAGCATTCAGACACTTTGTTTAATAGGAAATTTTCAATTAAGGTCTCAGAAAAAAAATTAGTAGAGAGCACAGAACTTGATTCAGTGATTGAAATTTATATAAAACTCTGTTGCTGACAACCAAAACCTGGAGGGACAACATAATACAGAGCAATGAAGTCATTACTCTGAATTTATCTGTGCATTCCAGGAACCATGTCATGAAAATAGTTTAGTTGCACTTCCATAAAGCTAAATCAAATTTTCTCTGGGATGTTTTTTCTTATTTTCTTTTTCTTTTTTTTTTTTTTAGCTCTGAGTTTTACACAATACTTCTGGGGGAAAAAATTACGATTAATACTGTAAATATTTGGGAAATACTATCTCCCTATTAAACTGGTAGTTAATCCTCCTTTCTAGCAGGTACTCACAGTCTCCAAAGATGAGAAGATCAATATTTAAAACATAACCAAGGACGGGGTTTTCATGCATCTAGATAGCAATAAGTATCAAGTTCCTTTTGCTGCATTTATTAGTTAGACACAGAAAAATTGGATTATTGCAACATACAGTACATGGAATTAAATCTTTAACTAGTTTGGAGGGTTTAAACGTCTTTTTAGGAGTGCTTTCAAAGAAGGAGACAGAAGGATCTCTCAAGGTTGTTTAGAAGATATGAGAAAGATTTTTCTAAGAGCCTGAGCATGTCTTAATGTGCCAAATAAAAATGGCAAATCTTTCTTTTTCACTATGCAAAACTATCTGTAAATCATGTCACAATTAATTGTTCAGAATTTCCCTTGCATTAGGAATGCTTCTTGTGAATTATTGCTCAATTGCATGGGACAATGCAAAATCACAGTCAAGGTATGGTACAGCTTCCATAATTTATCTGGGGGGAAAAGGGATTTCTCAGGAGGGTTGAATAGATATAGCACTGATGGTTCCTTTAGCCTTTCAAAACCCAGTTGTTGCTACCCTTGGATAACAATTCATTAATGGATTTCCAGGATTTGCCATCATCCATTAAAATGTGGTTGTATGCAGAAGTTGGGCTCTAACACTGTGAGTTCAAGTGGTTTACTCCTGAAATGATGCCCTTCTACACTCTCACCTAAAAACATGACAAAAATTAAAAGCCATATGAAGTGTTAAATGTGACTTAGGAAGATGCCTACAGTTACAAGTGCCATTTCGTAGTGTTACAGTACTGCAGGCAAAAGTCTGAGAAATACAATTTGCAGAGTGAGAGCCTGTCTGTGTGTGCCTTTGCATGTGCACAAAGTGCACTAAAACACCCACTCCTGCATGCAGTCCACCCTTAACCCATCTCCACTGTCCTAAAAACTCTGCAGACACATTCTAGTTAATTTTAAACTTCTCCTTATCTCCTTGTCAGGTGTGCAAGGATCAAAATTAATTCTGTTACAGGAATGAAATATAATTCAAATTTCAGTCATATGAAGGGGAAGAAAATATCTGGTCTGTCTTGGAGTATGGCATAAAGGAGAGCAATAATTTCAAGTGAGAAAGAAATATGGATATTTCAGTGAGTTATTGAGGCAAATGTTATTAATAAAGCAGAGCAGCTTTCAGGACTGCTCTGGCATATCTGTGAGGTGTTTTTTGCATGCTGTACTTATTAGCAGTGTTTCTCTAAATGACTCACTTTTAATAAACACTAATGATTTATCTCTTCATCATAAAATATACATTCTCATAAGATTTAGAATTTTATTGATTGTAATGCACCTGCACAGCTGTGTCAAACTTAGGTCAATCATAAAAACCTTTATCCAGCAATTTTTAACACAGGAGAATTTTGCTTACAAATTACCAGATGACAGACAATAATTACAAACCCATGCCAGATAGAAGGGTGGGGAAAATTCTCAGAATGATTACAGGTCAAAATAAAGTGTGGGTAGATTTAAGGAGAACTCTTTTCTGTGCTTTTGTGAAGAAAATCTAAGAACTTTATTTTTGTAAAGGAATTTTCACAAAAAAATAATCTCTTTTTGGTTTTGTTCAAATGAAAGCCTAATGAGTAACCTGTGTGAAGCTGTTAACTGAGAAAGGCACAGATGCTTTGGGAAGTTCTCCTGGTGTACTGCCACGAGCTCTGGTGACTGCTGCTTTTGAAGCTTCTGGAAGTCTTTATCCCTGGATATTTTTAGTCCTGGATTGGTCCAGCCTCTGGCTGCTGCTATTGTTCATCCCACAATAACAACAATAGCACTTGGCAGTGGCATGTGATGCTAAGGTGTTTTAGTGCTGCTATACATACTTCAATTAATTTTCAAAACAGCCTTTTAAGTATTATTAGCTACTTTTTCCCTTTTTTTTTTTTTAATAAGATGAGATACAACACACTGAAGTCACATATCCAGAGTTTATTGTCAGCAGTACTAAAACTCTCCAGTTGCTGGCTATCTATTGAGCTTTGTTTGGCCTATGACACCTGGTTTATTATACTTGTAAAAACTTCTCTGCAGAGATTTAGTTTTTCTTAGAAGTTTCAATTGGAAATATGCTGTGGAAGGTACTGCAGAGGATTCAACACTGAAACAATTTTCAGGGTTTAAAAGTTCTTCATCCAAAGATCAAAATAGTCTACATGAACCAAGATATGCAAGTTTGAATCTTATTGGTAAAGACTGCATTGCAGTGAAAACCAAAATTTCCCTCTCACTCCGTATTTTTGAACCTGAATTTAGAGCCACACCCAGGTAAAATGCCCTGCACCTCAAAACCCATTAACTGGGCTGCCAACACATTGAACTGTTGTGTGTTTGCAGTACCCTGCTAGAGGGACCAGGCTTGTGCAGGAATTGTGAAACCACCAGGATTACAAAGGCAAACTCAGGTCTCAGAAACTGCTGTTGGAGTTGGTTTTGTTCGAACCTGTTCACCCCTTACCTCCCCTTTCCTATCCTGCATTGGTTGTTTTCTTTTGGTTTCTTGAAACTCTTCTTCTCACCAAAACAGACAGAAAAGTTTAAGATGAATGCTTTCATTTCACATGAAATTGAACAACTTCAGAGCAGTGCAAGATTTATGTTTTGTTTACATATTTATTTACACTTATCAGCAAATAAAATGTTGTCAGGAAATATTTTGCATTCACCAATGTGGCAAACGTGTTATAGAGTTGTTACTCTATAAGTTGACTCAGGCCCTAACTGGGCAGGGGTCACCTCACTGATAAAAAAAAAACAAAATAAATCCTGGATTTTCAATAAATATAAAATGTTGTGACCTCTTAAAAATATCTTTTAAGAAATTAAAATTCTGATCTATTTCAAAAGAAAATAAGTAGTAGCAATTGCATCAGATACTGGCAACAAGCCACCTGGAATCAGTTTTGGCATTCATTGGGAGCAGCATATTTTCCAATTCCCTCACAGCTGGAGCTATAAGGAACACCACCAGAACATAAGGATCTATGCCATTATTTGCAAGTCTATAAAACAAATATTCAATAATTCTTAAGGTAAGCATATTGCAGTTTTGACCTTATTCCCACCTGCTGTTCAATGACATCTCTTGATTGATCATCTAATGTACATAGGAATAGAATCTCAAATGAGGGATTAAAATAAAATTACTCCCACAGCAAACATAATCCTAGTCAATATTTTATAAAACCTTGACTTAGGTGATCATTTCCTTTGCGTCCCTTTTCATAAAAGAAGATTTACATGGCCTATGATGGCACTAACCTTTTCCTTGGATGGGTAGCACATCTCATATATTTATGTAATTATCTGATAGATCTCTTGAATTATCACCAGGGAAAAAAACATGAAAATATGTCAAAACTATTTAAAGGGACCATTACATGCACTTTTCTGTCCCTACTCTGTTTTCATTTCTTTACTAATATGATGTTATAGCCATGTCAAAATCTTTGGTCATCACTTGGGAAAAAAAAACTCCTCATGATTTTTTACATCAAAAATGTAGAAGAAACTCACTCCCATGGCAAATCAAAGATTTCTTTTTCTGCACAAAAGCTATTAAGATCACTTTGAAACTACTAAATCAGATTTTGTTCCATTCTTATTGAAAAATCTTACTTTGTGCTTTCTCTTCCTCCTAGTAATGAGGTTAGCTATTCCCTCTTGAGCTAGGTTAACTCTTGCACAAAAGGCTGTAGGAAAGGACAGAGGTGGCCAGAGCTTAAGTGGCATTAAATGGAACATTGGCCAAGTGCTGGCACTAAGCACACAGTTAATTTTACACCTTAAAATGAGTATTATATAACTGGAAATAGAGAGTACAAAAGAAATCTTCTGGCCATGTGACACTGTGGTTTTGCTTGCAAGTGAAGCTACTTGTAAAGATCATAGCATGGCTCATTTGGGTTTTTTCTTCCTTTCATCTTCTGCTACTGCTTCCTGTTAAGAGTAATCTGAGTCACACTGGAGAGCAGATGCGGTGGAAAACAATTAATAGAATTTAAAACATAGAGAAAAGTAACTAGGTGGATTGTCTCCACTTAGATTATCAAAAGGAGCTTTGAAAATCCAGCTCTTTGATTTCCTGCACTTTGTTTCATGTCATTGTGATACATTATCAGATGTGCTGTGAGGCCAAGGGGTTTTGTACTTTCAGGGAACACTTTGGAAACAAAAGTCTGTGTGTGCACATAACATGTATAAACATTATACAAACTGCTATTATCAAGTGTATAGGTTGAAAAGGAAAGACATTTAATAGAAGCAAATTAACTTTTTCAGAAAAAATTAACACTACCACATCACCACCAAGAAATTCAGAAGCTCAATTTATTGTGTGTTTTATCTATGAAAGCTGATTTATTACTTTGAAAGAAAAGTGATTCACACAAAGATCTATCTGGTCATGAAAAGATGTTTGATTTAATTTTTTTCATTGAATTGTAGGAGAAAACCATTTTCCATGTATAGTTGTCATGTAACAATTGCACTAACTGAAAATACAGGTGCAAAGCAGTGATTACATGAACTCCCAGGGGTGCAGTCTAAGAGAAAGACACATGAGGTAGTGACAACGCTGACCAGAATTGAGTCTGGGATATTTAAACCAGGGGTGAAGGGGAACTTGTGGCACTTTTTATTGCATCTCTTGTTTTCCAGAGCAACCACTCCCTACTTCCCAGGGGGTGGCTGCACATACCTGAAATAGAGAATAAATATTTTGTGTTCTCTTGGTTCTGTGAGGTGCCTTTGCTTTTGTTTCACTAAACTGCCTTTATCTTGATACACAAGGGGCTTTTTCCATCTGATTTTCTCCCCCTCTGTCCTGCTGAGGAAGGAGAGTGATAGAGAAGCTTGGTGGGCACCTGCTCTCAGCCAGGACCACCTCACCACACAGCCTCACATAACACAGACTTTGTGACAGTGATTCATGGTTTGAAACTGAGCACCATCTGCTCTCTCAGAAACTTCCCCAGCTGAGGTGAAAGGTGAGGCTTAACAGCTGTATCCTCTTTGCTTTCTAGAGTCCATCCAAAGCTGTCCAAAGGACAGCAAAATCCTCACACTAATAAGATTGTGACAGTGAGAGTCTCCCATATGTTCCAGTATCAATGAACTCATTGAGCAACTGTCCTTAGTCTTGTCATGCCTGTGCTGAACTAGTGAAATGAAGTCCAGTCCTGTTGCTCTCTCTAAAATACTCCAATCCCAGCCTTCATACTGACTCCTGAAGCTGTCACCTCAGCCTGCAGTTCCTGCAAGAGGTGGAAGAGTCCTGCTCATGGCTCATAAAATAGGCTTCTTCTCTGCACATACTTCAGTGACAGCCATTAGTGATTTATTTATTTGAATTAGTTCTCTGACCTTCAGAGGTCATAGAGAATGTGTTAAGTAAATCGGATTCACATCTGATGTTTACTGCTCTTTTTATACAGAAAAAAAAATCAAAGCAAAAATAAATTTTAAAAAACCACAAAGCCCAAAGCTTTCGTTTTTATTACAGGTAGTGGTGATTTAAACTTTTTTTCCATAATTGCATAATAAAAAGAGACTATAGTAGTTCCATATAACAAAAGAGTAATACCTCTTTCAGGACTTTAGAATCCATTTGCAGACATGCATTGAAAATGAAGCAAATTAATATTTTTTCAGGGTATGCAAGTAGCTGCAAGATTTTGCCATTAATAATTCTAAGGGCAGTAAGAATGCAGTCTCAGGCAGCTAGTTGAAAATGTCAGTAAAGCTCTGCTGGTTTTTAAGCCTAAATTATAGTAAAATCATTAGCAGTGCTGGAGAGCTTGGGAGAAGCAGGTATTTCACATTTTTTATTCTAGAGTATAGCAAGAAGAGTTGGGGTTTTATTCCAGAGCAGCAGCACACTGGTTATTACAGCCAGTGGGATCTGATATAAGTTTTGTAACACTCTTTAGGAGTCACTGGTTCAGATCAAATTCCTTTTAGGGGACATGGACCCTTGGTCAAGCCTGAGAACTGCTCCATCCAGCTGGGGACCATTAAGAAGAAAACATCAGAACACTGGCCTTTCTCTGGATAAAATCTGCTAATTTCTCCTGCTTTTCTAAAATACTGGTCCAAATACATGGCTGAAAGTACTCATTGCACAGAAAGCTTGTCAGTGCATTGGTGCATCCTTGAGATGATGTTACAGTTTGTTCTCTTATCTTACAGATAAGAGAACAAACTGGAGTGAAATGATCTGCAGGTGAATAGTGAATGATGTATTAAATAGGTTCCTGGAGGCTATTGTAGGGAAAGCATAGGTGGTGCACAGAGGATTTGTTCTGTGTTCAGGACAGTTGTAAAGAAATGTTGACAGTCCAAAGAGTCAGTCTGAAATCTAACCTCTTTTACCTTTTGTTTCACATAGTGTGAGAGAGCTGGGGTGGAATACATGCTGCAGGAGAAGGCAGAGCATTAGAGATCCAAAGGATTAGTTTAGAAAAATCTCATGGAAAGGGGCTTTTCCTGACAGATTTTCAACTTTTTTTCTTCTCAAAACTGGTCTCAATTGCACACTGCTTATCCCTTCACCTTTTAGAGGTTTGCATCCATTATCAAGATTATGACTGCGAGGTTTGCATTAGTACAAACCACTCTGTGAGGGGGTTAAGAAGTGAAAGAAACACTATGTGGAAGTGACCTATTTTCTTGTTATTGTTTCAGAACTCAGCCAGCTGGCATGGCCTCAGGTCAGCCACACCACAGAAAACCTTTTCATTCGATGTCACTGGCTGTGATATTTCAGAGGAGAGAGAAAGAGAGAGATTTCAACTCCTTTGTGCTGCTTTGAAGCTTCTCTAATCATAGAATCATAGAATGATTTAGGTGGGAAAAGATCTTTAAGATCAACTCGAACCATAAACCCAGAACTGCAAAGTCTACCAATAAACCATGTCCATAAGTGTCATCTTAGTGTACTTCAAAGAGGAAAAGAGGTAAGAACAAAATAGTCTCCAAAATCTGTGTATTTTGTACCTTTTGAGCAAAAAGGTACATTTTGACCACACAGAAAAAAAACACTCACAGATCTTATCCCAGTTCCTTAACCACTTTTCAAACAAAGAAGATTTTATATCCACAAAGCTTTTTATTTTTATTCAATTTTTTCTTGGAATTTTAATTGAGCTGGGAAATGATGAACATAATCTGAAAATTTATGTCACACACAAAACTAGCATCCTTCCCTGTGAGAGGAGGATTCTTCACCAACCCTGTGCCACTCTGCATCGTGGAATCTGGCACTGCAAATATACCATTAGCATGTGACAAGAAGATTCTTCTTTCTCTTTGACAGAATGCCCTAAGACTGACTAGAATCAGAGTAAGAAAAAAACTGGCATCTAAAAGGGGCAGTAGCTGACAGTGTAATGGTTTCCACCCAACCCACAGATTTCCTCCTATTTGGCAACTGATTTGTTTTCTGACAGATGCATTATTTGTCAAACTTGATGTTCTCCACAGACCTGTCTGTCCTCAAGATGTAGGGGACAAATAATCCATCCTATGGTCTTTGCCAGGTCCCAGGCTGCATGGAGGTGTAGAAAATTGCCTTTCCTTCCACTGAAGTGAAAGTGAGGACCCTTTTCCCCACAGAAGCCATACTGTACTTAGTCTCCTGTAGCACCTACCTCCAGTCCCTGAGTTGTCATGGAAAGGGTTGCTGTGTAGGGGAGGAAGCAGTGTACAATAACAGAGGATATCTTTGGGGACCTGTGTTCAGGGCAGCTTCTTATTTCTTTAGACCTCCCTGGTGCTCTGCTTCCTGGTGAGAGTACAGAGCTCTGTGCTTGAAAGTCAGGGCTACAAAACAAATCCCTTCCAGGAAATTGTAAAGTAAAATTAATTCAGAATGGCACCAGAATTAGAGGAGATACAAATGTGAGCATCCATCACACAAGGCTGTTGTTTGTACTCGGAGGGTTGTTAATTGCTTTGTTGAATACCTGAAGGAAAGCCCTGTCTCTACATGATATAAATTGTACAGCTGAACAAAGCATACCCAGTGGTCTAAATCTATAAGGAACTTAGTGAACAATGATCTGAGAGAAGGAAAAGACATGACAAATGAGATTTTAAATATATAGTTCCATAATTGTAATTTATTTTCTTTGGTAAATGTTAGCACCGAAATGAATACTGAAAACTCAGGAGGTAATTGGTAAACATTTTCATATTTAAGTGGTGTTATTAATTCAGATTGATGAGTGAAAGGGAGCTTTACACAAAGCTGCAGGTGAACAAGAAGGCTCTCTTGCCTAGCAGCAGAACCCTGATAGCAGCAGAACCCGACACCCAAAGAGAGGAAGCCTAATCCTCTGTATGAGCCTCACTGGACACATCTGCAGTGCCAGCTGGGGGGATCAGCACCGCCCCAGTGTGGGCCAGGACCTGGCCATTTGCTGCAGGCAGATGACCCCTCTTCACTGCTGCCAGAGGGATGTGGAAGACACCTTCCCACTCCCCTGTTCAGCTGTGGAAGTGCAGTCTGGGACTCTGACCCACTGGTCCCAGTGCTTTAGCCCAGGTGCTCAGGCATAACCTGGGACACAGGGCAGCCTTGTTCCCCCCATGTCAGTTCCCAGCTGGAAAACTCTGCAAAGCAAAACAGACCCAATGCAGGGAGCAAAGTGAAAGCCCATCACGAATATTGCCCACAAGAAATTGAGGAATTCAGCACCAATATGGGAGAGTTGTGGCAATTGTCCCTGAATCTCAGTCTGGCCTCTGGGTAAAAAATATCTTCAGAGGTTTTCTCTCAGAAAGTCCACTTGATGAGTATATCATGACAATTAGCATTCTGCCACTAATGTTTCCAAGTGCTGTCTATGCAAGGTTTCCCTAACAAATACACTGAAATAGAAAATCTCTCTGCAATCTCATTCTTATCTGCAAATTTCCATCTGCTCTTTCCTTACCATCTCTACCCTTCTACAGACAGAGAAGTCAGAATGCAGGAGATGAGCAGTTTGGGAACTTGACTTGGACCACATTCAGGAGCCTCAGTGTGTGAAGGAGATTCCCAGACCACTGCCTTGGGTGACATCTACACTTTTACCTAAGGCAAACTCCTGTATTCAAAATATGCTGATACATAAACTCACAGTTCTGCTGACAAAAACAGATCTTATATCTTTCCTCGAGGAAATACAGAAATAATTTCACCTGTGTTAGGTCAATATCAGGCATAATAGGGGAAGTCTAACTGAAGAGCTCATCATGCCTGGAATGTGCATGACTTTATCTATAAATGCCCTTTAGCAATCACTTTTCTGAAGAAAGCAGCAACAGGGTTTTTCCCTAGGCACAAAACCAGAGGCACTAAATACCCAAATCATTCGCTGTAGGAGCACAGCACCCTTGCTGCACAACAGCTTTGGCACGAGTACGTCCCTGGACATGTGGCAGGCAGTGGAAAACGAGTATAAACCTGGCAGCAGAGGGGAGCGGAGAGGAGCGGAGCGGAGCGGAGCGGAG
>VZRX01018946.1:0-81916 GCA_013398075.1 Notiomystis cincta | reverse complement strand
GGAGCGGGTGTCCCGGAGCCGCGGCCCGCGGGTGCGGTGCCGGCGGGCGATGCCGCAGCCGCTGCCCGCAGCAGCTGCCTGGCAACTCCCGGCTCCAGCCGCATCCTGAGCTGCTCTGCCCGCCTGCCTCTTCCACCCACCCGTTGCATTTTAAGCAGAAAACAATTCTTGCCTTATCGACAGCAGAGCCCGTTAAAGATTCCCAGTAAAGAAAAGCTCAGACAAACTAAATCAACTGCGGGAAAAAGCCAGGCTAAGACGCGCTGCTCTTCTCCGTCTCACGTGCCTCCACTTTGGAGACACTGCCATTTGAAGCGGGGCTTAGTGCTGGAACAGGGGCTTAGTGCACTGTGCTGGCATTTTCTCTTGGAACCAGAGGTTTGCAGGCCAGCTGACTAATTAGAGGCACAGCACAAGCGAGGAGATGTCCTGAAATAACAGGCAGGGTGGATAAGCATGCACTTGGGATTTAGAGTTAATATCCACTGGAAGAAATTAAATCTTGTTTGAGTGAGAGGACAGCCAGATCTTGATGGGAAGGGGGGAGTTTGGCATATGAGAACAGTCTAGTGAATCACGCTGAGAAATTAATAGATTTTTTAAAAGTACTCCACCACAAAAAGGACTAAACACCTTTCTCTGATGAAATAGGGAGAAAACTGCTGTTAAAAATCTGACACAGAGAAAAAGAATGCTTAACAGCTAGGAGGAAGGCTGTGAAACTGTGATATAATAGCTCCACTGAATGTTATATAAAGATTTACTATCTACTAGGCATGAAGCTGGGTGATTTAATACAAACTTCAGTTCCATGTGATAGCTAGCAGATAGTGACATATCCTGAGGTACAAGCATTTGAAACCTTTTTCAAATCACTCATGGACCATCTGCATGCACATCTCTCTGATACATGCCCTGAGTTTGCCATATTGCAGTTAGTTGGTTTTTTACCTTTTATTCCTTTTCCCTCATTCTGCTTCATGAAGAGGAGAGACCAGATCACTTTCATGAATTTAGACTTGCAGAGTGATTTAAAAAGTTTTAGAAGAAGCGGCTTTCTCATTTCTTCAAAACCAACTTCCTTGGTAGGTGCACGCAAAAACTTCCCCTCCTCCCCTCAAAACAAAACTTCAAACCAAAATAACAAGCCAACCAACCAAAAAAACACCTTTTCCTATGCAAGTACCTTGGAGACCAAATATTAAAAATTTTTTAGCCATCAGATTTTGAAAAGAAATTAATTGGGTTCTCACAGTCCAAGGGGAAATATCATTGCAGAGAAAGGCAGAAATTAGGTGCCAGTGCCCAGCAGCATTATACATTGCAGTTTCTAATCCACAGGAGGACCCTGGACCCTGTATTAGCGAGATGGTGGATAATGTAATACTTGAGTCTTTTGTCCAGGGAGACCAACTTCTTGGTGCTCCACATAAAGTTTCATCAAATACTTTTATTGGGTAGAAGGTTACATTCTGCCAGGGTTTAAAAGCAGAAATATTGGACAAACCCCATCAGACAGAGCTGCTGCTGTTTTCTGCCAAAGTCTGGCACTGTTTACAGCCTTAGTTAACAGTGGGTTCCTGGAAGTTCCTTTCATTGATTCACTGTGACACTGAGATAGACCTTTGATCTTATTTTCCTCTCTTTTTAAAATGAGGATGATTATGTTTGTCTTCAGCACAAGGCACTAATTATAGTTAGTTTCTAAAGAGCTTTGGCATTGCTGAATTAATGGTAGAATAAGTTCTCCTCCACTGGATTTATTGGTGGGATTCTTTCCTCATCAGTTAGCAAACAGTGTAATGTCAGAGATCCTGACTCAGCAAGCTCCTTTGGCACTGCAAGGTCCTTAAGATCACAGGAGGTTTTATAGATATGAATTGTCCCACCAATGGACACAAACACAACCGAGCTGTGACGAGTCAAAATGATAGAGCTTCCAATTAGAGCCCAGAAACAATGCCCAGAATCAGATTCTATATAATGGCTTTACAAGTGACCTTTGGGGATAGTTTGCTGCATGACTGCTGAGAGAATGTTGCTCAGGGAAGCTGTGAAATGAATGGCAGTACACGGGATAGAAATTGTAATTAGTTCGCTGTACATTTCTCTTATGTGAACACCCGAGTTCAGCAACATCCATTAGTTTTACAGGGCTTTGCTTAGTCCTTCAGATGGTCCAGTTTAATATAATCCACATGATTGCATTGCTGCTGAGACTTCTTTGCTGATGCAAAATCCTGTGGCTTTTAAAGACTGACCTCAGAAGGAAAGCCATGATATATTTGAAGGATACAGACAGCTGTACCCTGCTTAAAAAGCACTTGGACATTTTGACAATGCTTTTAAAGCAGGTTCTGTGAAGAATTGTAATGGAGCAGAGGATGTGGGAAATAACATAGTCTTACATATCACTGACTGTGAAGTACAGATTAAATTGTAAATAAATTGAGGATTTGGGTGGTTTCTGTGAACTACTTCAAAGTGGTTTGTGACAACTAATGCATTTCCATTGCAAAATACTAGTAGTTATATCATGTGTATCCCAGTGAAATGAAAATATGTTGTAGCCCCATTATATTTTTAAGATTTTCCTTGCTGCAGGAGTTTTTGTGCCTTTCTTTATGGAAGGTTGGTATTTTCTGTGCTGCAGGTTGTCTTCAGAGGGTATTCAATTCACATCACAAGCAGAAGTCACTTGAGACCTTTACAGTGGCCTTTATAGAATCCCTGTATTTCTTTAGAGCTTTTCTAAATCACAGAGAACACTGAATATTTTGAAATTCACCTCTAGCAGATCAGTGCAGTACTTTGACTTCTCAAGATACTTTTCCTGTGATGTTTACATGAATTCAACCAGTTAAGGAAATTTCTAAGGAGCAGGCATTTATATGAATACATTTGTACATGTAGAGGAGTTCCATTTTGATTTTCTCATTTCTTTCATAAATATCTTTCAATCTCAGACTCAAAAATTTCTGAGGAAGATGTGAAATCTTCTTTAACATATCTGCAGTATAAATCAGGGCATCTGGTCTCAAGCTCAGTGTAGTTATTGGGAGGTATAATGTTTCCTTTAGAGGTGGTACTGGCTGCTAGGTTGGAGTGGGATCTGAAGCCAGCAGCAGACCCATTCTCTTGTGGAATCTGCAGAAGAAGCATGCAGATTCTTTTAAGCAGAAAATACAGGCAGAAGTGAGGCAGTTACTGCCCCAGTCTTGACAGACCGAAGGCAACTCCTATGCCCTGCCAAATTTGCTGTGCTGTACTTGAAGGGCTAGAGAGCCTATGTGTATTACAGGCTTTAAAGGGTGCAAATGTGACCATGAGAAAGCCAAAAATTTCTTGACACAGAAACTACCTCAGTAGCAAGCAGGGGGTATCTGAATTAGTGTGAGCTACTGAAGATTATTTGACTTTATATGAATATTCTAAATGCTAGAAAACTAAGTCTAAATCATCTCTTTGTTCCTGAGAAACCACACAGGAGGATTTCACATCTTATCAGACTATACAGCCAAAATGGATAACAATAGCAATTAATAATTGTTATTGTTGCTGTGATAAATGGGTAGATTTTAATAGTCTTCCCTACATAACTTCTTTTAAGAACCTCTCTGGTCTGTACCATTCCCAGACATACCTTTTGTACTTTGTCTCCAGCAAAGCATCCTTTCAAACAAAATGTATTTTATACAGATGCATTAGTTCAGAAATGAGGCTACAATACATTAAATTTAGATTTTAAATTTTCCAGGGAATACAGAAATTCAGGCCTTTTGCTGTCATTAGTCAGAGGCAATTTGTACAATTGTTCTGTTGAGCAGAGATTCTGAGCTAGATGGGCACCAATATTCCAATAATAGCTTTAGATATGAAATATATCCCAGGGAATTCTTTCCCTGTCCCTTCAGCTTTGCACACTATTAGCTTATTTCTGTTGAATAATATCACAAGAAATCTATAAACCTCATTACTTAACCCTAGAAATAAACATTATACTTTGGTACTTGAGTTACTCCTAGGATCTCCCAGACATCTTGGGGGAATTGCATTGTAAAAGATGCTCTAGACAGGATGCCAGGCTTGTCATTTAGCAACAGGAATATCAGAAGTCTACCCTTGTCTTCCCAAATCTGGAATCTAGGATGACAACTAGCATGATTTAAAGCAGGTTAAGGAAGGCACTCAGTCATTTTACCAAGGGAAACCTTGCACTCTGCCCTGATAACTCCATCACAATTCTTAGGCAAATGGCTTTTCCTATTACTGTGTCTGGGGACAGAACAAACAGGTACTACCCAAGTATTGCCTTGTGCCACAGAATATCTTACTCTGTTTATCTCTCCTAGTATGTCTGAAGCTCATCACTTTTGCTAGTCCTTTAAACAGATGCATTATTTGTGCTGCCCTTTTGCTGAAAGGACAGTGCATCTTTTTCCCTTGATCTGTCTTCCCCATGAAGCTGCTGGTGTTGGTGTGACATGTCCACTCTCTAGGGCAAGACAGGCTGTCTTCCCACTTTCATGCTGTATATTTGTACATAATTGTGACCCCCATCTGTCCCAGAAAGGATTACAGAATTTTGAAAAATTATTTTAGGAGAACATAGTAATTTAGTGTTGCAGCTCATTACGGGAAATACTAAAGTTCAGAATGTTATATTCGAATGAAAGACAGGAAAGGAGAGGAAAAAAAATATTGTTTTATTTGAGCTGTGCACATTCAAAGAAATAAGCTTTTTGTTGGTCTAAAATGTCATTGACAGACCACTAATCTCACTCAATCTGCCATAGGCAGTTCATAATTTGCATTTCAGTCTGTTTTCTGATTTTGGAAGTTCTTAATTTCTGCAGATAAGCAAATTTTATCACTATTCCATCTTTTCAGGAAGATGATATGTGAAGAAGTTCCTGTGTAAAAAAAAAGAGTCCAGTTGTGACTTCTGATCGAAGCAGACTGATCTGTGAGTTAACTACCTCACTTATTTCAAGCAGATCCCTCGAATCTCCTGCTGATCAAAATGGAAGAATTTAAGGACAAAAGAAATTTCACATAATATAAATATTGCAATGCTTCCTGGAAGGCATTGCACTCCCTTTTGGGAATTTCACCTACCTGACTCTTGACTATTGGCAATCTGCTGCCATTTAATTACATCTTTCCAGATTAATCTGCTCATAACTTTTTGCTGTACCTGAGTAAAGCAGAAGAGTCATTACAAGTTAGGTGACAGGGAGAGGATTTTAGAGAGCAAAAATGAGCAGTCACAAACAAGTGACTGATGTGGAACAGAGGATTTTTTCCCATGGAAAAGGGCCAGCATCTGTATCCTGGCTCCTGTGGCTGGAATTTGGGGACCCTCACCTAAATTTGCTCATGGATCAGGATTTCTCCCAGAGGAAAGGTGCCAGCAGGTAGGACTCTGTCTGCTTTTGGGGTGCCAGAGGCCACCTCCAAACCGACCTCAAGAACATGGGGTAGTGGGTGTTGTTTCCCATGGAAAAGGGGCATCGTTTGTATCCAGGACACTGTGGCTGGAAGCAGACTGGGCCACAAATTCAGGGTAAATAGAGGAAACTGGGTAAAAAGATAATGCTAAGTATTGTCTGTCTGAACTGAAGAAAGATTTGGTGAGCTGGTGGCCTGTGTCTAAAAATGAATAGTGTCAAGAGGTTTTGGGGAAGACAGTCAACTTTCATACAGCCTAACCCTGTAGCACTGCAGCAGACAGGAGATGGAATCAGTAAAACCCAGGGCTCTTCTGATTTAGTCTTGGTTAATAGTCCTCCCTCCAGCCAGAGACTGGACCAGATGACCTCCAAGGATCTCATTCAACCAGATATTAGTGGATCTATTAATTAAGTACAAACACTGGCTGAGCATGTTTTTGTTCCTAAGTAGGTCTGTTAACTTATTGCTGAGATGTGTGAAGTACAGCAGCATATTTCCTGCATTTCTCCTTTCTCCATTGTGCACTTCAGAATGAAAAGAAAAACTTCTGTGGCAGTCACAGTGGGTTTAAGGAAAATGACAATCCCAGATTTTGCATAACCCTCCTTTAAACCTGCCCAAGGAGGACACTGCTGTTTCTAACTGTCTTTAAAGTCTTTTCTGGTCACCTTATTTGACAATGGGGGAAATGGAAGACACAAGAGGAAGACTAAAGTTATTAATAAGAAAGAAAGAAATCCCAGGCTTAAGTGGCATAATAGAGAAGTCAGTGACTGAATAATCATCAAGACAACTACAAATTAGCTTTCAAAGCAGAAAAGAGGATTGCATTGCAGTGCCCTGCATTATATTGGAGCCTATCCTTCAAGAGACCTCCTTTTCCCTTTCCACCTGTCAGTTTATGTACCATACATTTGTATGCACTGACTAGTGCAGTCATCTGGGTTTAAGATGTCCAAGTGTTTTTTACATAATGTCCAGTTACTCTTTTCTAAAACTTTTCTAATCAGCTTAGGTCTGCTAAATGAAACAGATTAGACAACCTTAATGTCCGCTGTTATCTTAATTCTCTGTAGAGCAGACAACTGCCTTGAGGGAGGATATAATAATGTGTCTCTACCTATTTATGCCAATTTGGCTTGCAGCCTAAAACTTCCTTAGCTAACAATTTAGAGTCAGATTTTCAAAATTAAACCAACAGATTTGTAAGCACCTATACTTATGCTTATCTCCAATGAAAAAATTTTACTGAACAGGACAGTTTTACGAGATCTTCAGAGGTAAAAATGAGTGATAGGTACCCAGTTTACAGTGAAAGACTTGATTAGAGCTGCTTGATATTAGCTTCTGTTTAAGCCCTTGAAAATCTCTTCCTTAACAGCCTAATTCCAACTGCCAGTTGTTATTTACACTTGTGCCTGTTCCCCTCTGAGTGCTAGAGCAAAAGTTCTGCGCTGAGATTGAATAAATCAGAAGTGCTAATCAATTTTCAGGCAGGGCAGTATGACTCGTGCAGAACGAATTCACATGCCTGAAGGGATATTTACAGTAGTTCCACCACAGTTTTCCTTCATCAAGAAAGCAAGTAAAGAGCTTGTGAAGAGCTTGCAAAGAGAATGGCAAAAAGTCTGTGTACAGATGTGCCTGCTCATTAGCACTGTAAGCATTCCTGGTTCCATAGCCTGTGCCAAACAGATTTGGGAAGGGCAGGCAACTCTGCACCAGACTGCCTGCTCACAAAAAACTTTCTACTATTAGGAGCTTATTTCCAGCATTCTGTCAAGCAGAAAAAGTGATCCATGCCTGGTTTATCATCCTCTGAAGACATTATAAATTACCAGCTAAAGGCTTTCACCATATCTGGCGCTGCACAATCAAAGTGCAGCAGCATTGATATCTGAAATGCACAGTGAGTAAGAGTCAGTCAGACAGGAGCTGCCTGACTTCCTACTGCTGTTTATAAAATGCACTGAAAAGAAAATAAGCAAAAAAGGTTTGTTATTTTCCCTCTGCTGGTGAGTTTACAGCTGCCAATATTCCTACACCAGACTTCCTTTTTCTGGTTTTTGCTGTTCTCTTCTGGCACACTCTTGAGAGGTTCAGAGTTGGAGTCAAATGCAAGTCACTTGACGGTCATTGGATAAGTTATATCCAAATTAACACATGCTCTAGGCAAAATTAAACAGCCTGTGGTAAGATTTTTGTGTAAATAGATGCATCAATACACTTTGTTTTCTGACTATTCATCAAGCCAGAAAGAGGAATGAAAACAATCATCTTCATGCTCGTAACACAACAGGTAACTTATTTAGTTCAAGATGTGGTGCAATAAAGAGATTTATTGTGTGACTAACACTAAAATTAAATTCCTCTTAAAATATTTATGTAGATGTAGCTGAAACATTCTGCTTAGAGATAAATCAGAGGCCTTTGGCATTTCACAGACATATCATTCCAATATTCTTCTGCTGCAAATTTAGTGCTTACAAGATGTTAATGGCAGTTCAGTGTTCAGGACCGTCTCTGCAGACTATTTTTGCTCAGCAGGTAGTAGGGATTTGCATCCATATTTCAAATATTCTTCTTTCTCATTACCAGCTTCTTATTTCTTTGTGACTTATACCTCTATAAAATCTGGCTTGCACTATGGGAAATATGATTTCAAAAAGAAAATTCTGTGTAATGAACATTTATCATATTCTTTCTTGGTTTTTCCCTCTTTAGACTTTTTTTCTTGAGAGACTGGATGAAAGAGTGACATGGCATGCTTAAAAATTTTAAAGAAAGGAGAAAAGAGTATTTTCTAAAAATCAAGCACTTTAAAGGAGTTTTAAAATATCAGGGTACTTCTCTCAAATATGATACCCCATGATAAGTGTTAGCATTATTTGTTTTGTTGCCTTCCTTTGATTAAACTGAGATCTTTAAATAATATATGTACACTGGGAAGTACGTTTGCTTGGGTAAGTTAATTTGTAGGAGTTGTAATCAGTACAAATTCAGTAAGTGCTTTTTGTAATATGGCTGAATGCGATGAAGTGATTTGGTATTCATGCAGATGTCACATGTAATTTCAGAGCTGTTACACTGTAATTTTGTAGCACTTAATAGAAATTATGGTGGTGGCAATTTTGTCACTGTAGGTAAGGGGCTCTCAGGGCTTCTCTCATAAATTTCCAGCTCCCTCTTTTCAGGTGTTTATGATACAGTGTAAAGTTAAAACCACCAGCCTAATAAAGTCAGGTTATAATTGATCAAACCCTGAAGACAAGATGGACCCAAACAGCAAAATTTTAAACCTCTAGTTCATATAAAATTGGTGACACTTTTGGTTCAATCTGTGATAGATGCAGAAATTCAGATCTACATCAGGGTTTTGGAACCTTTCTGCCTCATCTTATGCTCCCAGCACACAGTATTCCAGCACAATGGAAACTAGCCAAAGTTTGCTACCAGAGCTGCTCACAGTATGGAGTTCCAGTCCTTCAGCATCTCTTCTGAAAACCTTTTCCTTTTTGATCATTATAATACTCCCCACTTCTTTTGTGGAAAGGAAATAGCATGTTTGTACATGGGCATTTTTCTTTTCCTTGAAGTGAAGGTATTGAGGGAAAGAAAACAGCTATGCAGATAGAAAAGAGATCAGCTGTATAACAATAAAGAAAAGGAAAAAACTGATACAATATTTATACTTGGCATTTCTAACCTTTAGCTTTTTGACCTGGTGTTGCAGGTGAGCTAGAAAAGCAGCAGGAGAGAGAGGAGGGTTTCACTACATTTTATTTCACTTGTTTCTGTGCCTCTGGGCTGTTTGGGGCCCCTTCAGATCTTATGCAAAGGCCAAGCTCTGCAGTGCCTATAAGCTCTTGACACATGGTCTGCTCCTCGTGCCCTGTGCAAGCAAGGTTCTGCAGAATGAAAAAGATAATTTGATAGCCTGTGACACACCAGAAGATCTTTTATATCCACGGCAAAGCAGAGGAAATGCGAGATGTTCTACACTGCTCATGCCATGCATTTATACTCTCAGTTGGAGAACCAAGTAAATAATTTAGTTCTGCCATCTCTTTTGAGATTAGTAACCAATAAGCACTGAACAGATGAGGCTAGAAAGAAATTTCTGATGCATTTTACCTACTCAAACAATCATTAAATACCAATTTTTGATTTATTATCAGCTTAATTGAAAGCTTTGCTAAAGCTGTGAAAGCTTTTCCACTCTATCACCACTTGATAGGAAAATAAATGTTGTAGGAATTCACTGGAAGTCATACATATATGCACATATAAGTTTCTCTAGTACATAATAAAAGAGTTAAGGGCCTCCTGAAGTGCTGTTCTTGTTTAAAGTGGATTGTATGCAAACTATAGTTCCAGACAGAAGCAAGGGTTTTATAATTCCTATTCTGTTTTGACAGCACCAGTTTGTCACACCATATTCACATGGGCTTTTAGAAAGGTCCAAATTAAACATTAAGAGTACTTTCAGTTTGAAGTTTAATGTGACCCAGAATCAAACCTCTTTTCTTATAATATTTGAGTCTGATGAAATATAGAGTCATTTCCAGAGTAGGAATATTAATCAAATAGCACTCTGCTCATGTGCTGTCAGTGCCTGGCCCTGGAAGGAAATAAGCTACTCAGTTGTGTGTCATTTTTCCGGAAGAGGTTCATAGAGAGTCATGAGGTATTCCACCAGGAATGATTTTGTCAGGCTGTGACTGGGGAGTTTCAGCCAGGTAAGCAATATACAAACTTTTAATTAATATTTACCACTACATAATAAGACAAGAATACACTAATCTTTAGTCATGTTTTAATTCAAGCAGATCTTATTGCTTTTCAGCATAATTGGTAGATAAGAGGTAAGAAACCTCTGCAAGAAGAAATGCTGTACTCTGTTCTTCACTAATCTCCATTTATGCCACTCAGACTTAAATTCTTTGCTCTATAATAATTTGCATTTATATTTTACATTATTCCCAGAGTCAAATTAAATTCTACCATGGATTCTAATTTTACAATATGTTGTGAAGAGAAAAACTATACATAAAAATATATTCCTTCTGCTGAAAGGTCTGTTACAGTGAACAACCTCTCCATGGCAAAGAATTCAAAAATTTCTCAGGAGAAGATGAAACAACTTCTTCTTCTTTTTCTTCCTTCCTCGCATCTCCTTCCAGAATAAATCCCATGGAAAAAGTCTGAAAGTATTGAGAATGGAAGCCTGATTTCGCTGACACAATGGGATTCATCTACAGAAAATGCTTTGAATCAATCTTCTACAGGAGATTTAATGAGACAAGTAACTGAGTGCAGTCTTATTCAGGTTACAACATATGGAATGGCCCAGAAGATTAGCAAGATGCCAATGTGTTGGCTCATCTATTCAGGAACATATTGGCCCGAGCTCAGAGAGAAAGAAACCCAGCATCACCTGGGCTTTTCTGGTAGAGAAATGGCAGCAAAGAACAAATGCAAGAAGCATTTCTCACCTTACCATTCATGCTGCTTCTAATCCTCTGCTGCTTCCTCTGTGCCTTGTTGGTGGCAGGGAACTTTAAGAATGCTTTACCCATCTGCACTGACCCACATCCTTCAGGACTGTGAATTCCACCAGGGCATGATCACTGCAGCCCAGGCTGCCTCCAACTTTGATGTCACCATCTAGCTCACTTACCTTGTTCATCTCAGGTCCACTTTTGCCACCCCTCTGGTAGGGCTGTCTATTACCTGGCTGAAGTGAATTCCAGTGAATATCCACAGTGAATTCCAGGAGTTTTCTGGATTGCCTATAGCTTTCAGTGCTGCTTTTCCTTCAGATGTCAGAGTGGTTGAAGTCCTCCAGCAGGATGAGAGCATGTGAGCCTCCTGTAGCTGGAATGAGAAGGTTTCTTCAACAGGCTCTCCTTGAATACTTAGTGAACCCAGGAAGCTCAGAAATTAGGGGTTCAGAGCTGCTTGATGGACATCAGAGGAAAGAGGAGAAGTACAGTGTTTTAAAAAGTATGAACTCGTGTCATCAAGCAAAGCCTGAGTCACAGCTTCACGCACTGAGTGTTCCTGGCTCACTAACACAGAGAACTTCTTTTCCCTGAAGCAAAAAAAAATAGGTTTGGAAAGCACTAATCCTTTAACCAGAATGGTTAAATATCTGCACTAAAATAGTGCATTTATGTTCATAAAACAGAGGACACAACAGAATGTCTGTCCTGTTACTGACTTGCCACAACCCCCTAAAAAGAAGGAGGAGCTTTGATGGAGGTGCTTGGGATCCAAATGGGCTGACACAAACTCACTTAAAGGCTGATGTCATTCAAACACTAGTGCTGTTCTGTGGGAACTGTTAAACTGAACAGGTCTTTAGCTGTTCATATGCCTGATTCAGATTAACTGAAAGAGGGAGAGAAAAAAAAGGCCAAACACTTTCTTCTCAAAAGTATTAACACCTTTGCACTAAACAAAAAAAAACTTTAAAAAGACTGTCAATCTTCCAAAAGACCACACAGAAACAGAAATCAAAAAAACCTTTTAAAACCTCTGATTATGAGAAATTATGAACTGGATACTTATTTCACAGTTAAAAGTAAATATTTTCTGAGACTGTTTTCAAGTTGAACAATTAGCATTTTATACCACCTTGCTCATAATATTTGCATAATATTTTCATGTATCTAACTCAAATATAATGATATGAATTATTAAAAATAAAAATCCTTTTCAGTATACAGCCAAAACTGACACTTAGTCAGTTTTATGGGGGATTTCAGAACAGATCACAGGATTTAAATGATAGGTGAACATAGCTTATTTAGGACAATCAGGGAAGCAAAAAGAATTATACCAAGAGAAAGTGTGCTAAAATTTATAGAAAATTGAGAGATAGATATCCTGAATGTCTCTGTGGGTTCATTTCCTGACTGCTTCACAACGTTTGAAATGAGAAAATGTTGAATTCAGAAATTTGCTGGCTTGGTGAATTAATGTTATGAGAGCATATACCACCAGTATGGAGAGACTTGGACCACTAAGAGGTTGATTAGCAGACAAGAGAGAGCAGCAAATTAAAACAGGATCAGAGTTTAAACAAGACAAATCGGACAAACCATTAGAATCTAAATCTGAGAACTATTTCCTTAGAGTCAGAAAACTGATTAACTGAAATTTATCCAGAAAACAGTTTGTTTCTACAAGCAGAAGCTGTAGTTGCCACTTATCCTGTTCAAGATTAGTAACCAAAAATATAATCCTTTGGAACAGTTTCTTTATCATTTCCTCCATTAGCTGTTGAAGGTAATTGGTCGATTAGTAGTGCCAGATGGGATTCCAGTGGGGAATAGGAAGATAATTCTTCTTTTATTTATTTCTGCAAAGACGTGTGTGTGTGTTAGAATCATGATCCCTATTAAAACACACAGATGTCTTTGTACAGGCTTGTCTCCTTGGCAGTCTATCAGAATTTATATGTAGTTTGGAACAGTGATCCAGGTTGTTGTCTTCTACCTTTCCAATGTTAACACTCTAGCTACTTGTCACATCATTCTGAACCCAGATCCAGAAACATGGAATAAGATTTATTGAATATTTCCTGTCAACCCTTCCCTATCTGAGCTTTTATATCTTCTTTGGATTATTCATTTTAAATAAAATGTGGTGTTGAAAAAAAATAGTATTTTGGGAACAGAGACACCCCGTCTAGATGAAGGAAGAATAATTTTTACATTTACACACATGCAGAAACAAATGAATGGAGCTATTCTAGATGGAGCTATCGGATAATACCAGGGAGGAAAGATCTATCTTCAGAAAGTAATGTAAAATATTTCAAACCAGCAATTGCTGGATTTTTGTGAATCAGCTGCCATCACGATACCAGAGCACAGTGTGATAGAGCAGTAAATGATGTGCAGCTATTTACTATAAAACATGAGGTCTTTCATTAGCTTCTAAAGATTTCTACCATTTGAGACGTGTCCTTTCACACTCAGCTCAAGCAGGGATGTCAGTAAGGCTTTGGAGATGCCCTGAATGCCTGAGATGCCCACAACATTCTGGGAGAAGGAGCCATACACCCACCTGGAAAGAGGGCTCAGGACACCCCAAGGCCCCTCAGGCAGCACGAGAAACCCTTCTTTGGGAAAGTGCTAAAACCTCTGCAGTCCTTGGGCCATAATGTGTGAATCACCCTTGAGCCTCCACTGGATGCTCACTGCTGCAGCAATGAATTCTTTATGGTCATTTGAATTCCTGTCTGTACATGCTCTGTTTGTAAAAATTACAATTTCTTTTGTGGTAATTCACTGAAAGTCACTGCCTGACAACGAATTCACATATTTCTTTATGCAGGCATGCAAGCTGTCTGTTGAAACAGGCTTTGAATTTCTCTATCTAATCCAAATAATTTTAATAATTACCTCTCACGCAACTTATTGCATTTAATTTATATTTTAGCTTCAACTTCATGTCACTCAAGTATTTCCTTCAAAGAGAAAATATCTTGCTAGCAAGAGACTATTTTTTCCTCTTCCTCAAGCTGTAATGTTCTTTAGGTATTTCCATAATCTGATATTCTGCAGCTAATGTTCATTTACATATCTGCAGAGATCGTGGTAGGGAATTCAACAGAGCTTGCAGCTAAGCCATCCATTTCCTTCAATCAAGATGGAAAGGAAATTGCTTGTGGGATAAGGTCTATTGCCTATCCTCAGAACTATGCCAAATACATGCTGAAAGTAAATGGTCACCTAATTTTGATGTATTCCCTCATCTGTGATATCCAATACTCTGCTCACAGCAGCCTGGGAAGGTCAGAGGCCACCTGTCAAGTAAAGAGACCCATAATTGCTGCTCTATCACATCAAAGGAGCCACTGGGGCTGAGTCCTGTGTGTGTGCATGGCAAGCCATGTGCCTCCCTGGTGCAGCTCAACAGGCCTGCTCCTTGGCAAAGGGGAATTTCTCATCTGCCATCCAGGGTGATAATCACATATGGGGAAATTTCTGTTACTAATAAAGAAATTATAAGAGGAATATATGCCATTTATTAAAAGTGTCAGTTTAAAAGGCAGCAGATATTACAGTAATACATCATTTCTTGACCCCAAAGTCTATTACTGTGCATGCTAAGAAAAGACATTTCTATTCCTTCAGGCTTTCATAGCACTGTGCCATTGATTTAATATTAAATATGATTAGTTAGCATTTTGCTTCTTTCATATGGCTTGCTGCCAAAAAAAATTTAATTTTTATGCCTAAAGTGAAGCAAATCAAACTCCCACCACATATTCTGAAAGATCAGCTGTATATAAGGTAACCTGTGTATAAGAATCCTTTCATTCTTATTTTTTATGCTAGATTATTCTAGCTTTAAATTAATGATGTATTGTAAGGGAACAATTGCATTCTCTGTCTTGGTTCTCAGAAAGGAGCTGTTCCATGGGATCTGGAGAGAGCCCCAGCCTTTCCAGAGCTTGGTCAGGAAGATACTTCTGTGAACACTGCTGCTCCCAGGTTTGGCTCCCCCAGCTCAGGCCAGAGGAGAGGTAACACAAGCACCCTGCATGTCCTTCACAGCAAAACCACCCAGTAACTTCAGCTTCTTTGACTCAGGGTCATTTGATTTCACAGGTTTGATTTTGCAGCATAGTGAATTAGGAAGGGTTCTTACAATTTAGCCCCCCAAAAGACATTTGATTTTTAACTGAACAAAGCAAGTTATTTTTTCCAAAGTGATTTATGCCCCTATGTACATCTCAGGAAGTGGATTCAGCTGTTTGGGATGCCAGACAAAAGTTTCACATCACCAGTGCAGAGAGAACCTCCTCCACCCTAGCTGCTGGACAGCCTTTGAACCAGCCCATAGTTGGCCACAGGGATGCAGTGGGTGTTTGGCTTATTTGTGGATGCCTGTTCTGTGGAAAACAAAGCCATACCTTCTTATCCCTGAGAAATCTTATAAATGCATGGGCCCATTCCCTCACGTGGTTAATCGACATCCTGAGAATAAATGAGATTACAGGTCTTGAAATTAATGTTGGAGAAAGCAGCACTGAAATTAAAAATAAAAAATCATCACTGATAGATTTTGCTATCACTAAATTACTATTTTGAGCAAACCCTCCATCAATCAGAGCTTTTATTTCAAGGTGATAGTCAGGATTCAATGTGAATCCGTCTAGCCCAGGAATATGATATATACCTAATTTTCAGGATAATATAATCTTTGGGAAAGGGATTGTCATTTTAGATATAACATTCTTTGACTTTCGGTGAGTTTTCTACTCACTACAAGGTGAGAGAAAACAAAAAGGAACAAGAAAAAAGTATTTTTGTGCATGTGCACGTTTATGTATGTATGAGATGGGTTTACTTATCTGACTTTAAAGCTACCTCTATGTCTTGCTACAGATTCTGCACCAGATTTCTCCCCTTAATTTGGTGCTTTTTGATATTTAAAATGGTCTTGGACACTGCAAAATAGTTATAAAACCCTCCTAGCCAGATTTAATTTCAAATGGACCTTGGCCTTCCTTGTATTTTTACATACTCTGGCAACATCCCTGTCCTCATCCCAAGTGGCCTCTCCCTGCTTCCACCTCATTTGTATCTCCTGCTTATGTCTGAGTTTTGACAGCAGTTCCTTGTTCAGCTGTGCAGGTCTCCTGTCCCTTTGGGTCACTTCCTTGCCCGTGGGGATGCACCATTCTGAACTTATATAAAACAATTGTTTCTAGTTTTCCAAAACATGAAGGAGGGATAAGAGTATCAGAAACTAAGACAGAAATCAAGAAAATATACTGTGTACTTCCTTAGCACATACTAAAACTTCACTGATATTACTGCTGCATTTTGTTTCATACTCTGGTAAATCACTGTTTTTTCTCACAGCCACATATATAAACATGAAACCAACCAGAGTGTCTGGTATTTTGTTTTAAAGTTTTTATGCACAGTGTGCAGTGGAATGTGCTGAACCTGAGTGTGGCTCTGACATTCACACTGTGCAAAAACATGACAAGCTATTATACCCTTCACAGTCTCAACCTGCTTTGTCTTTAAAATGATGATGAGAATCCTCCTTTCCCATCCTGAGCCTTTCTGATTTAGGCAGTAAGATCTTTTTGGACATAGACTACCCATTAATTTGTGCTGTTCAACTCTGCCATCTCTACTGAGACCTACAGAGACTGCCACATTTCTAATAAACAATAATATTCTAGGCTTGTGCTGACAAATACACACCTTCATTCTTATTCCTTACAGTCTCATTCCTACCTTCTTATACCTTACAAGTAATGCAGATTATTATGTGTGCATCATGCCAAGAGCACTTCTAAAATATGCTTCACCCCAGAATTATATAGATAAAACCTTTACATCAGGCTTCACAAGGTCATATGTTTTATGGAGATAGATGGAGAAAAGATGTTGTCTTTCTTTGGGAATTTTTCATGACAGTTTATGAGTTAAATCCTGTATTGTATGAAATCTTTTCCTGGGAAGTGGGCAGTAAAGAACCAGGCAGGTGGCATTTTACAGACTTACAGGATTCAGCAGCTGAGCCTACAGTCAAATGAGGGATGAGAGCAGCCAAAAGGCCTGCTCTTCTTTGGCAGTATTATAAATGGATAGAGTTACTCTCTACACATGAAATTTCCTTAAATCCAGGGAGGAAATCAGATTAGAGGCTAGCATAATTCTTTCTGGATGAAATCACATTCTGTCCATAGAAATTCTGTGTGATGGATTTTTATTGCTAAATGCTGCTGTACAGAGACATTCAGCACTGATACCATTTTAGGGGAGGCATTTTAGGGCTAAAGCATTAGAAGATGGTGTTGGGCTGATATAGCCCACCCAGTTCTTTTCAAAATTGCTTCTCATTTACAAGATGGAAGAGCAGGGAGAAAAAAAAAGATAATGAAGCTTCAAGAATAATTCCACTTAATAAGAAGTCAAGCAAAACAATCGTCTTAAAGGATTTGTTTGTTTGTTTGTTTGTTTATCCCATGGAAGAAAGTGAAAAAAGCAGGCTGAGTAGTCAGGACAATAAGTTGGAAAGCTTAGACAGACTTTAGAAAAGCAAAGTTTTGCCCTCTATTAAAAGGATGTTCTTTTTAACATTACTCATTATTCTCTGTTGAATAGGAAGAAAAGGGTCTCAAATTAATAGTCCTAGGTGTATGAACTATAGCATAATTTCTAATTAAATATAGAAAATTTCTAATTAAATTGTTGGAAAATTACAGTAATTAAAAATATATTAAAAACCCTTGATTAAACTAATCCAAAATTCTTCACCTCATGCAAGTATTGCATATGATGTCAGTATTTTTTCAACTGTATCTTTTACCAAGATGTTAAAATTATTTAGAGCAGGGTTCATCTTGCTATTACTGGCTTATATAATACAAAGTACAACAGATGTGTTATAATGTCAATTAAGAATAAGAATGTCCAAGCTTTATATACATATGGATCTCTTCTGTCCTCTTTTGGTTTATATTTCTAGCTAAAAAATGAATATGCTTTGGAAAAATGGCAGGAGATAAGAATAGAGAATGGACTAAACTTCTCTTATAGTGCAAATCCTACATTTTTATCTCATTTCCCCCCAGGGAACAGTAAGGATGATTCACCAAGGACAAGTCAGTATAATCAGAGAAAGTATCAGCTGTAAAAATAACTATACATATAAACACATACATATATCTGCCTTTATTTGTGAGTTTTTCTCCCCCAAATTTGCAGAGTTAAGGAAAACAGTCAGAAATGCTTCAGACTAGCACTCACATGTTTTCCATTACCAGAGCTCTGAAAATAAGTTGACAAAAGTATTTTAGGAAAAGAAGAACATTATTCTGAAATGAAAGCACATCTCCAGTGCAACTTTCTATATGGACTGGAAATAAGAGTTTTCTGATGAAAAATACAAACTTACATTTCCCTTAAAGGTTTTTTAAATAGGAGAGTTTAAATTTTATGCAATAAATTTTAAGCATTTCAAAGGGAAAATGGTTTGTTCAAATTTTAGCATGATATCTCTGGAATCTCAGCATATTCTGGCCTTGTGCTTTATCCTAGCTGTTTGTCCTAAAAGGAGCTGTCCAATGGAAGTTAAGTAATCAGCAGCTATTTTATCAAATATGTTCAGTGATGACTTATACCCTATGTTCTTGTGTGAAAAATTTCTGCTCATTTTTATATAACAGCATGGAACAAATGAAAAAAACAAAACATTTTTCAGTCACATCTGTGAGCTTGCACCTGAAGCAGAAATCATTACAGACCTATTTTTGGAGCTCATATTCACAAGAGTGATCCCACAAGTGTAAATAAAGACTACAGGATTAACACCCATCTGAGGAGAAAGAATGATTCTAATGAGCTGTGCTGTGGCCACTCAGAGTGATAAGTAAATCTCTGCTGGATACAGTGGTGCTTTCCACTGCCTTCCTCTGCATTACACAAACCCCTAATTCCCCCTGTGCTTATATTCCAGTCACTGTTTGCTGGTTATATGGCTACGTTTTCCTCTGTCCTCTTCTTTCAGCAGTTAGAATCAGCAAGGGTAGGGATCTCTCAAGATCTCTTCAAACTCAACTCTCTTAGCAGCCATCTTGCTATATTCCAGGCATTTGAATGAAGGGTGGTTTTGTTTATTGCTGCATGCAGGCAGCTAAAGTGGAAAAAGAAGGAGAAGATGGATGTGCCAGTCCACCATGGCCAGCTGCACAAGGTAGACTTAAGCACCTGCTTGTTTGTGCTTAGCAGAATCCACTGTGGAACCCAGAAAGCACTAAGGGCTTCTCCTTGGAAAATCATATGTGATAAGTGTCACATGTGACAAGAATCATTCCTAAGAATGGTATCTTTCCTTCCAAGGAGATGGCAGGTTGACTTCTGAGACTGCTTCCTGATTTCTCTCCCTCATCACAAATGAAAAAGTAAAACAAAAAAGGAAGAAAACAGAACAAGAGAACAAGAGAGACACTTCCCTACTGCTTTGTCCAGTTTCTCCTTCCATAAACTAATACTGACAAGGCAGACTCAACGTGTATCATATGTGCCACAAAGCCCACTCCAAACACCTCTGGTGCTTTGCTACTGAAAGACTCATTTAAACCTTAAAATGTACATGAATATGGAAAGGCATGTTTCATGTCAGTAGACCTAAATATATAAATATATATGAGCTAAGTACATAAATGAAATCCTCTACTAAGGGAAAATAAATGTCAGCTTTGACTTGGAGGAACTTCCTGTAATTAGAAAGTTGTTTGGTCTGTAGCAATTTTCTCTGTTATTGGAGAAGTTGGCACTTGTGGCACTGAGTGAAGGCCACCCTACCTAAGCTGTGTGCTGTCCCGTTCTCCTTTCAAAGCCTCAAGGTTGCACATGTCATGGATGATTTGTTGACTTCAACTTCTCTTAATTTATACAAGATCTGTGCCTCACTAGCTCTGAAGTCAACCATGATAGTGGGTACAACAACCAGTTCCAGCTGGCACATCTCCCAATATTCTTGCCTGTAAAGTATTCATTTAATGCCTCAGCTCTTTCACTACCCTCTGTGACTTCACTTCCCACTCACTCTTGCAATGCTGCAACTTCTTTGGCTACTCACTCACTCTCACAAGAGCACCAAAAACCTTCTCAACCTTCTGCCTTTTCTGCCCATTGATTAAAATTACTTTCTTGCTGAAGCAGCTGTACATTTTCAAAGATTATGCCAATGCAGACGATATTCAGCCTTTTGCTGAATCAGGTGTGGAACTCATGGGTTGGTACCTCATGTTGAGTTGGGATAAACCACTTCAAATCAACATCAACATCTTTCAGTGATTTAAGTGAGTTAAGCATTTCCTAGTAGCTTACAAGGTACAATAAAGGTACAAAAAATGCTGTTAAACTCTTCAAAAACCTCGATAAAAATGTCTCTGTTCTGTTCTGTTCATCTGAAAACACATTAATTGATGCCATGTTTTAAAATTCCTTTTCTGTGTAGTACTAAATAAGTGGAAAACCACAAGACTTCATGAGTATGAAGCTAATATGAGCAACTTGGAGTGGTTCACTCACTCTTCTCAAAGGCAGTAGTTGTAACAGGCCTTATTTACCAGACCCCAGTATTACACCAGGTTACAACCTTTCTCAGAAGATTTTAGTACTGATCTTTTCATACTTTCCTTCTATAATTCAGCAGACTTGTGCTTTTGAGCAGGAGATAAAAATTAACCTCTGTCCAACTGAAACAGAGATTTTATGCAGAATATAAACATAAGGAAGAATTTTGTACAGAAGATTTTGTCCAGAATGAATATGTCACAGTGATGTACAAGGTAGAATTTCTGTTGCAATAGGACAAGAGATTAATATCCATGAGGAGAATAATTACCACCCATGCAACTCTGGAGATAAATTAATAACAGCAATTGCCTCACGGGAGCGTGACTTGCACATTGCTTCAGACTCAGTTTAGCCAAGGATTTCCAGACTTATGACATTGCAGTAATCACACTAAAAAGCACATTAAAACATCTGCTGTCATTGCTGGTGCCTCTCTTGTTCCTATGTAGCTCACCAAAACTTAGCCCAGTGTTAAAGAACTCTCTCATGCCCCATATGGGTCTTGCCTACCAGGTATCACTCACAACATCTGAGGATGTTAATAGCGCACTTGTGTTCTTTTTCATAGCTTCATGTTCATTTCTTCTCTCCTCTTGGAGAGAAAAAGTTACAGAGATGTACGTAGACCTATTTAATTCCCCTCTGTGCGTAAGAACATTTATAAATAATGGAAAAGCTTTTTACTTTTCCTTTCCCTCTATGAGGAATTCCTCTAGTGCTTTAAGTCCACCATTTTGGTTTTTACATTACTTTCCATATTTTTGCTTTCTTTCACTCCTGCACCCTTCCTTTCACACAGGAATGCAACTAAATAACAAGCTGCTTGTGAGCCTGGAGTGGTAATAGAGAGAACTGAGGATGAGCTCAAGATCCTTCATGCTGTCAAAGACAGAAAAATACACCTGTGTCTCTCCTGTGCCTGATATTTGTTAATTCAGCTGCCCTGCATCCTTTGGGCAGCCATGTAAATAAAGGCAGATAGCAGTGTTAATTCATTGCAGGGACTGATGCATTTGGAAGCGCTGGCAACCACTCAGTAGCCATAGGCTCACCTCAAGCCTACCCAAGCTCCAGTCTCATCCTTTCATTTCTCCAATGAAAGGCAGATATCCCCATTTTGCTCTCTTTAGTGATAGGCAAAAATGGTGTTGATGGTGTTCTTATTGTTTTCTTAGATAAGATACGTCAGATTCTTCTGGAAAAGAAAAGGCAGAGAAAGAATTCTTCACATAAAATCTTGAACAGTTATCTCTGATCTATAAAGCAAAGCCTTGCAGCCTGTGTCAGTGGAAGGAAAGCACCTTCCTGCATTGCAGTAAATGTCCTGAAGTAAGTTTTCCTTTGCTGGCCTGTGACAGGTTTGGTGCATGCAGAAGGCAACTTTTGGAAGAGTTCACAATTTCACATGGCCAGACTGCCCTGGGACACAGTAGGACATCAGTGGCAGCAGGGACATCATCTGCACCCTTGTGACAGCCCTGCCTTCTGGGGTGGCCCCACGTGTGGGTCATTGTGCACTCCTTCTCTCACCTGCCACACAAGGGCTGTGTAGACTTAGCATTAGCAAACAGGAATAAATAACATTTACAGGCTGTGCAAAGATTCACAGAATGCCAAAGATTGGTAGAAGCATCACACTCCTAAAATACCTAACCAGGTACAGCAGCAGAGGAAGAAAGTAGAGAAACATTTAAATTTATAAGAGAAATGACAAGTAAGAGGGAGGTCAGTAGCACAGCCACTTCCTGAGATATTAACTTGACACAACTAAATTGACACTCACTTTTCAGATTAAGGGCTTAATGGAAATAGCAAATGGCACAACTTTAATCTTGACTTGAGACAAGGATAGTAATGAAAACAGGAACTGCCTGAGACTTAACCCATTCTTCGAGTTGTCTTAAAACTGTAATCTCAAAATCCTCTTTAGATGATGGAGTTTGTAAGGCTGGATATAGTAATTTCTAATGGAATTTTACAAGCCATTAGGAATGCATATACCTCAAGAGAATGCCACATGTCACAGCCTTTTTTCCAGGCTGAAAAGTACTTGGGATTATTGTTATTTTGGCCATCTTTCTCATTTTATCTCCTTGTCCTAAAATGTAATCTGTTTCTGATCTTTGCCATGCGGGTTTTTTATTCCTCTTGGCACCAAAATGTCACATTATGGAAAAGAATGGTCTGTTCAGGTCTGTTCTGTTCCACTTCTCTGAGCACTCAGAGCTTGATTAACATGCTACAAAAGCAATGAGACTTTTCCCAATGACTCTGATGGGAGCTGAGCTGGGCCCTAACTCTTTGCAGAGTCACAATACCAAATTCATTGGGACAATGGTAATGTTCCTGATTCTTTCACACCCTGGAGATATTGATCCAGAAAGATGAGAGTACAAATAATACCAATATTCTGAGAATCTTTGAAGTTTTTTTCAGAGAGATTTGTGATTTGTCCTTTTCCCTGAAGACAACAACACTCTCACATAATCTCTCATCCAATAAGTTTTGAAGCTGTAGATATCTTGCTTCCTGTTCTTAAAAAGTTTACTTCTTCTTTAGTAAAAGCAAATTCATGCTGGAGCTACATTTTGCTCTCACATCCAACTCTGCCCTGGCTTTGGGGCTCTTTCCCGGGCTAAGCATCTTCATGCAAGAAAGCTGAAGTAATTGGGTTCAAAGTATACTTTCATGGTGTCTGCACTAATCTGGCATTTGCTGCACCAATTTTTTTTCCTATCTGAAGTCCTTATTTAAATTTTCATCCGACAAAAACTTTGTCAAGCTTAATTTATGGGTAAAGAAATGACAGGCAAAGAAAAGCTTTGAAATAATAATAAAAAGATAAATAATAGTATTAAAAAAAATAACACTACAGCGTCACACGCAGAACAAGAGCTGTTGGTTGATAATACAAGTAGAAAGTTTCAGTAACTCTGAAAAATAAAAAAAATAAGTGCTCTCACAATGAAGATATTAAAAGATAATTAAATTTTATTTTAGATGGTACATGCCTGTTAAGATGAATTGGCAGTGGGAGTAGTGTAATTCCTGAATTAGCAGCTTTAATGAAGAATAAGAATGGGTCCATTCTGTTAGAACTGGAAAATTCAAAAGGATTTGTAATGGGACAGACCCATCTCAGATTTATGCTTCTGGATCAGTGGAGTCTTCATGGCATTGTATCAGCAACAGCCTGTCAAAAAACAGAATGCAAGGCTGATTGTGACTTCATGCACAAGAACACTGACACAAAATCTCATGCTAAGGTTTAAGTTCCTACAAATGCTTTCTGGTTTTAGATGTGCCTAAATTTCAGGAGCATATGTGAAAGAATAGCTATGTTGTCTCTCTTGTTTTGTAGGAAATTAAAAACATCCTTAAGATAAACTCTGTGGCTCGAAAATGAGGCTGTTTTTCTGTCTTTTGGTTTAGCTTGTGGGAAGCTTTCTTCATGAAAATATCCAAAAAAGGTGTGTTCCACAAGTCTTGTTTCCAAGCTCTTTGACATCCTATGGAAAGATCCATCTTGTTTTGACCACACTAGCATAATATATTCAAATTCTGTATTCTAGCTAAAGAGCATGATGCCATATAAAAAAAAGAAGAAAAGATGTCTTCAGTCATTTTCTTTTTGGCCTTTTTACCTGTGATATTCAATGTGTCTAAAATACCGGATTATTTTCTTACTATAAAATATTTCTAATAGCTTTCTTTGGGAACATATTTTTCAG
Organism: Notiomystis cincta; assembly: GCA_013398075.1. Lineage (NCBI taxonomy): Eukaryota > Metazoa > Chordata > Aves > Passeriformes > Notiomystidae > Notiomystis > Notiomystis cincta. The sequence continues at coordinate 57,603 of VZRX01018946.1, read as the reverse complement.
ATCTTCCTTTTCCAAAGCTTAAGAATGTGCTTCCATACCCTGAGGACAATGAAAAAAACAGCCTTCATTATTGGCATGTGAAATAGTGTTGGTTGTTTTCATGCTGTAATACAGATAAGGGAGCACATTTGACTAAAACGTAAGATCTGTGAAATAAAGGACTCTCTCCCAAATCATCTGTATTTTCTTTACTGTCCTCATTTATTCCTTGTTGCTTTTACTTAATGTTGAACTTACCAAACTAATAAAAATATATTTATCTACAAAGAAACAAAGCAGAATCTTATGCAAATCACTGGAATAAGAACATACCCACTATTTACTTCAGAACTGAACCTCTGATGGATTAGATGGAACTCTTTGCCTCTCTGTGTCCTGTGCTTCACTAAATGTATCTGCAAGGATACAAACTGGAAATGCATTGTCAGATGAAGTACCAGTTGCTCCAGATGACTCCTCTGCTGGAAAGATGTTTGTTGAGTACAATGACTTTCTTATTATTTTCCTTAGGAAAAACAGAAATTAATTTTTTTGAAAATTTCTAAATACATTTGACAAACAACTGTTGAACTGCATGCCAAATCTTTAGGGATTTAATGATCTACATTATAAGCAGCTCACTGGGGACATAATTCCATACATCCCTTTTACACTCTCAAAAAAGCAGGAATTTTGGGTTTAGGCAAAATTAATCTACTAAGCTCTTCGTTTCATAGCAATATTAAAATTATATTATTAAATAAAATAGTATTTATAAGAATTTGAACATGCTGCTTCCTCAGTACAAAAAATACAGTTGTTGCACAGTCTTACCTGGTGACTCCACAGTCCTGAGAGGCTGCACACAGGTCTAAGACGCCTCTCAGGTAAATCATCTTTGCCAGAAACTATCCACGTGGTGTCTTATAGTCAGATTCATTCTCAGGTTCCTATTCCAGGTTCTTTTCAGGTTATTCCCTCAAAACACGATTAAACTCAGCTCACTGGTGCTAGAGCTGTGCCATGGCACCAAAAAGCATTGTCCAAATACTGCCTGGCTCTGTGCCTCTCCTGCATGCACCAAGATGTCGTGGTGCTGTCTCAGTGCAGGTGCACAGAGCTCACCTCCCTTTTTCTTCAGAACTTTTACATTCCCGCAGGTTTACAGAGGAAGGACTGAGATTTGCCACGGGAAAATCACATCTGATAAACCTCCTCACCTTGGTATATCAAAAGGAATTCCACCAGAACACAAACTGCTCAACAACCAAATCTCCACAGTAGCCCAAATCAATCTAGGCTTTGCATCTTATTCTGTGCCCATTAGCACTAACCAAATTTAGAGATGACTACTTGCAACCAGAAACAATTTTCTTGTGATTCTTTATGATTTTTTTTATTAAAAAATTGACAGTTTTTTCTTATGATTCCTGGCATTATTCTGTCTTCTTTCGAAGCTGGAAATATTTGGTTCTAAGGGAGGTGGTACTGCATTGGTTTTTGAATTATTGAGTTATTGAATTGAGCATGACAAATCTTACAACAGAAAATACAGGCATGAAGCATCTCAAAGTGGAAGGTAGCTGCCTGCAGACAACCCAGAAATTAGAAACAGTGGATACACAGCTCATGCTTCAGCAGTTAAGTGATATCATACACCATGGTCCAAGTGCTCCAAACCAGAAATCTTTCTGAAAGCATTACAGTGAAAGAAAAAGTACTTTTCAAAGGAAAAATGCAACGAATAAGCAGTTTTTCAGTGAAAGTATCACACTAAAAAATTATTTCATCGAGACATTGCTAAGAGCCATCAATTAGTATTTCATAAGGCATTATAAATAATAAGAACAGTCCTTCAGTTGAAAATTTGACAGGCATTTATTTAATATTGTTCAAAGGGAAAGTATGCAATTTATTAAGTAATAATGATATTCAAGGAAGAGTGGTTTCAGCCTTGGTACACTGGAAAAAATCATACTGGATCAATTGGTATTTGCCAGTGATACTGAATATCCTCAGAATTCAAATTATTGAAGTCTATTCAAGTCAGATGATCAATCTAATATATTGAAGCCTATTAAAGTCAAGTGACCAATATAATACTGAGATTCTGAAGAAGAAGGTATTATGGAAATTATTCAGAAAATCTATCAGTGTACTCCTGTGTGCAAACAATGTGTGTACTAGCTCTGGCTGAAGTGGAGTCAACTTTCTTCCCAGCAGCCTGCACCAGCCAAAGAAATATTCCATATCATATGGTGTCCTGCTTATGGTGATAAGAGCCTTGGGGAGAAGAGGAAGCAGGGAGGTGGGATGTTCACAGTTATGGCATTGGTCTTCCCAGTGCTGGTGGTAAGCAGTGAGTGAAGTCATCTTTTTGCTTTGTTTTTGTGCTCAGCCTCTGCTCTCCCTATTCAGGCACCGTTATCTCTATCCACAAGTCTGCTCACCTTCTGTGTATGTTCTCCCCCATCCTGTGGGAGATGGGAGTGAGTGAGTGAGGGGCTGTGTGGGTGTCTGGCTGCTGATCAGGGTCATCCTACCCCAATATAAGACTAAGGAATGAGCATCCTCACAATGGCAGAAATGAAGGTGGAAAAATTGCAACAATTCAGTTTTTGCAGACGTAGAAGGAGAAAATTACCTCTGGAAGTTAGCTGGGTTGCATGATTGACAGCCTAACTCAATGAACTTTTGGCTGAAATTATCTTGTGGGACTTGGCAATTTTCCCCATCTAACTCTGACGTGACATACCAGCATCAGCAGTAGAACATAGGAGTTTCCAGCACAGAGCTGGAAACTTTTGGCTTACCATTCCAAAAACAAGAACCTCAGAAAATTATCCAAAAGCCATTGAAGTGAACAGGAATCTGACTTAGCCCCATTTAGAGGATTCCCACCAAACTTTGTCCCACTGTAGCAAAGCCATAAGCAATGCATGATCCACAGCAGCTAAACTTTCTTTAGGTAATTTTTGTCACCCCTTTATACTCTCCCTGTAAATGTTTTTTTTTTTTTCAATTCTTGCCATCCTTTTCCATGAAAAATCTGAAATTTTCTTTTTGAGAATTTCTCCATTACCCCTGCCTCTTGCCTCAATTAATATAAATGGAGCAGACCATTTATTTACTAGTCAAGTAAAGACTGACAAGAGGACCTGTCTTATTTATAAAAACAGGTAAATAAAATATTTTATTTTATTATGAAGCCAAATGTTTCTGAAATGTAACTGAACAGTACACGAACCAGAAAAAAAACTTATTAGCAATAAAGTAAATCTATAAAGTTTAAAATTCAAGGAAAAGGTTATTTTAATATACTGTATTAGTAAATAAATGTACAATAATAATATCTTTTGGAGATTACTTGTGTTCAAAACACTTGTAAGAAACAAAATGTAGCTTCTAGTTTTTAAAAATCCCTGTCAAAACAATCACCTCATATATCTACAACAGGAAGGCAACATCAGATTCCCCACTTCTTGATATCTACTTTTGTTTTGTTGAAGTGCTACTGACCAGGCTGCAATAAAATGGCAAGCTGTTTTGGGCTTCAGAATCAGCACATCCCAATGATTCTTAATAAGGGAAAAAATCTTTGAAGGTGGTGATGCAACTGCAATTTAAAATTTCATGATGTTTTTAAAAATAATTTTAAAATATCTCACCAGATGAGAACAGAAAGATTGGACAAGCATGAAGAATACTGATCTGGGATGTAGAAAATTAGAGTCATTTTTACCACCAAACTCCTACGTGACCTTGAGAAATATGTTTAATCTTTCTGCATTTCTTTTTTCTAAATATAAAGGGAGTGTGGAAAAGGAAGGCAAAGAAAAAATTTATTCATGTCCGCAAGGGATTCACTTTTTATAATGAGAGAAGCTACTTAGCTGGCTGCCATCCATCAAACTTATTTCCTAAAAACCAACAAAATCCAGGCAGATTCAAAATATAGATGAAGAAGAGCAAATCAAAAGATTCACTCAAAATTATATTCACTTATCAAATGTGAACTAGTTTAAACCTAAGACTTTCTTTAGATCAACTAAACAGTGTAGGAGTCCATAACAAAATTTATATCTTGGATTTTCTGCTCCATTGAGGAGGGCTGAGGGAATGTTTTTCTTCTAATTTCTATTTTAAAAGGGTGAAAACAAGAGGGGGTGGCATTGCAGTCTTCCAAAAGCACCTTACTAGATATTCCAACAAACAAAAAACATTTCCAAATCAAAATCATGATTCAGTGTAGCAAAGCAAACTGCTCATTTGGTTTCTAATTTATAATTGTTGCTGTTGCACTTGCTCTGTACATTTTACACTTGACAGCAGAGTCCATTTTCAGGATTTAAATTGGGCAAATATATTCATCTGGTTCTCATGGTTCTCTGGTAGTAGAATGAATAAATATAAGAAACAAAATCAAAGACAGACTGGCCACTACCTAGTCAAAAAGATTAACCAACCACTAACCAGTGTGCAGAATTAGAAGGACACACCAAGTGCAGTACTGAAGGAAAAAAAGGGGCTGAAAAAGTATATTGTAAAAACCTGTGTGAGATTCTTCAGTGTATTTGAGACCTAAGGGGAGGTAATAATCTCTGCAGCCAGGAAAAAGTTTCTGATCTTGCAAGCCAAGATTAAAAAATCTGCAATGAAGAAAGATATCCAGCAGTGTTCCAGCTAAGCTCGTAAAAGAAGTTCAGGATTGCACACAATGTGGGCTCTGACTCTCTAAGAACAAGCAATGAGTGCAAAGAGTGAAAATGAACATACTTCACTCCAGCTTGGAGGGTGAAATGGGTTGGAACATTGTAATTTATGTACCTGCTGAGCCCATACCAGCACAGCAATACAAAAAAAAAAATTATCCATTGGCAGTGCACCAACAGCTCAGACTTTCAGGTCACTCCTTTCACTACTCCTGGCAGGGGTTAGATGATTTCAAAAGAGGTGAAGAAATGGATTTGCAACAAAACCAGTAACCATCAATGTGTTTTGAAGATCTTACTCCATTCTCTTTCAGTGAAGTCTATGTTTTTAATTATAATAAGGTATCTAAATATGCTCCTCTTTGGAGATGAGAATGAAAGGATTTTCATAAATAAGCTCTAAAATCTAGTTATCCAAATATGTACATACAAAAGGCAGGGGATTTTATTGCCTGAGACACTGCACAGTCACCTCTGTAAATGTAGAACAGATGTAAAATGCAATAAGTGACACATGAAGTCATTCCCTCGAGGTCCTCGCAGCTAGGAGTGGCCTAAGGAAGAAGGTGTCCTCTTCTGGAGTGCTGATTGACTTTCCAGTGCAGATCTCACTAGCCTGACTGCTACTGAAGCCTTTGAAAATATTCCCAAAGCCCCAGGATCTTTGTGAGTAAATCCAAAGATCTCTAAGATTTGAGAGGAGAAGCTGACTCCTAAGAATGCAGGACTGGAAGGGATGGATACCTCTGGAGCCTAATTGCCATTCCCACTGCTGTAGGTGGCCTTGTCAGACAAAGGTCAGACAGCCTGACAAAGGACAGGAGTTACCAAGGTGATTCCTCTTGGTTTCCAGAGAAAACACCTGGCCTTTTCTCAGCCCCCTCCAGCCCTGCTAACATCACAGAACTGTGGTTCTGCAGGCATTCTCATTTAGCCTCCTGTTGCCCAAGGGTGTTCCCATGCCCTTCCTCCTCTCCCAGGGCTCCCACGGTGGCAGAGGTCACTGGAAGTACCCATGTGGGGCATATTTTGCCCTGGGGGCAGACAGCTCCGTGCTGCAGATATTGCAGGCAGCTGTATCTGGAGAAAGTCAGTGAAATGAAATGCACAGAGCCCTGAGGTTTTCCTTCAGGTTCCATGGATTACTTTTTTAGGTACTTGGCAACAGTTTTAGCAATCTACCACACAGATTCACTCAATTCCTGGTGGGTTATGCAAACCAGCCCTGTTTTGTGCAAGAGGAAGCCTTCTCCTGCTGCTGCCTCCCAGGGGCTCTCAGCTGCTTCTCCAGAGCATGCCAGCTCCTGGGAAGGGTACCCCTGGGAAGAATACCTCTTCCAGTCTTTTGCAGCTGGAAGTGGGCAGTCCCTGTGGGCACTGATGGTGCTTTGGCCCTGGCTGGATAAAGCTCTCAGAGAGCCCTGACCTTACCATGCTTCTCCTCAGAGTCAGTTCCAACTTTTCTTTGCTACTCTGTGAGAAACATCCTTGTTCTGATGGTCAGAGGTTTTCTCTCACCAGGTGAGGTTTATCATCACCACTTCTATAGTCTCTTGTTTCTGTATCTGTATCATCCTTCAGCTCACACAGCGCCTTCCACTGTTCCCAACAATGAAGTTGTAGCCAGTAACTGTATCTCAAGCCTTCATTAATTGTGATGCCATATAATCCAAGTCTGTTGGTGTCTTCTTCTACTAGGTGAAAAACTGTTGAGCATGTTGTGAATGAAAGCATTTGATATTTACTTAGAAATTTATTTTAAAAATCTGAACGTTGAAAGTGAACGTAGATTTTTTCAGAGAACTCTGTAGAAGATCACATCTTGAAAATGTACTACAAGAAGGCTTTATATAATGCCTGATTATGGGAAATATTTTTCTTTTTCTTACCAAAGTTAATTATTCTCCTTGCTGATAGTGGAAAAGCAGCACCATACCCTTGCAGATAGAAAAACTGAGTTAGTCCATCCCCTTCTTGAGCTCTTGTGGCTACTGAACATCTCGTGTCTTCCAGCAACTGGAATTGTTTCTGCTTTTGGATCTCTAAGATTCAAATGCTACTAAAAACTCATATGCAACATTTGATGCCTTTCTCTATTGAAAATTAATTAAAGTAGGAATGCCCAAGAAAACTTGAGTTAGGGAGAGGCTGTGATTTTTTAGCAGCTCACTGACAAATCAAAACAGAAAGTACAGGTGAAATGTGACAATTCATGTTCACAAAGTCAGTGGGATACCACGCTGAAGTTTGTGATTTCAGTGAATTTCCATGTTTGAAGAACTGAGCTAATGAAGTGGATAATTTGGTTTGGCCTGGAATACCCAGAAGAAACTACAGAGGAAATGTAACCCGACACCAAAACACAAGTATCCTAATCATAATTTAACCATGTAACTAGAGCTGGCAACGTTTTTTTACCTCCCAAACTCCACAGAAAGGTGACTTACACGCCCTGGTGGTAGCGAGGACCACGATGGGAAGTGCACAGTGTCAGCACCAGCAAGGAGGAGAGAAAGCAGCCACTGGGAAGCAGCAAAGTGTGTGTCTGTCAGAGACATCTCCCCCCACTTCTGGCCTGGACTCTGCCCAGGCTGCAGCCCTCCAGGAGGCTAAAGTCTCTTTGGTCTGAGGTCCCTTTTCCCAGCAGCTATGGAATTTATCCTTCAGCTTTGCTGATTCCTGGCCCTGCAGCATCACAGAGAGCCTTGGCTGGGCTGAGCACATGGCACAGCTGAGGAGCCACAGCAAGTGCAGAGCACTCAGCCCCCAGCTCCTCCAAACAGCACGTGCTGCTCAGCAAAGGGGAGATTTTCTCTGCCTACTTACATTTTAATCTGATGTCAAGATTTTCTTCTATGTAAAAATATGCTTAACAGCTCCATATCAATCAGTAGCAAATAACTGTGACACATTCAGTAGTTATGACTTTTGTTACAGTGAAGGAAATCCAAGAGGTCATTCAACAGCACAGGAGTGATGGCTATGCAGAACTCCAGCTCTGCTTCTGAAAATCAGGCTGTAAAATGGAAAATGGATTAAAAATGTAAGATACACTGCTCTGATTACTGAAAGTAATATAGAAAAGCTGCAGCATATCTGTTTGTAACTGTTTCTGTATCACAGGAGGTCCCCCTAATGGTTCATATATGTGGTGTTGGTCAATTTGTTTAAAATATGTATTTTTTACTCTGTAAGAAGAGAACATTTTCATCTGGTGCTATTTTTATTGCACTAACTGACCATTAGGTGTTTAAAATCCCTCGTATCAAGACATGATAGAGCACAAAAGTGGTCACTGACCCATCCAGCTGGAGTAAGAACAAAGACAGTTTAGAACTTGCACTTCTTTCCCTGGGAGTGATGCAAGCACTGACCTCTCTGGCATTTAGTCCTTGCAAGATCTGGGTGCCCCCTCATCCTCTCAAGAAGAAAGATTCACATGGTTTCATTTAAGGAAAGCATCCCCTGAGGATTCACTAAAAGGATGGGTACAAAATCTTTTGGATGTGCCAGCAACCGTCCCACAAAGGAACAGCCAACAGAGAGTTAATCTTCTCCTCCTACCTCCATCAAGGGGGGTTTCACACCCTTGGTTAAAAGAGTACACTTGATTCATGGTCTGACACTCCCAGAGGGACAGAAACCCACATGGAGGAGAGAGTGAGACTCAGCAGACAGAAATGGAGTGTGGGAGAAGCACTGCTCTGGGTCCTTCTCCCATTGGTGTCAGACCCTGCCCTCCCACCACCACTCATGTGGGCAGAAATGTGGGGCTCAGCTAAACATAACAAAACCAGCACATTTTGGGAGCTCAAGGAAGGAACAGGAAGGAAAATTGAAGGCCAGGAACTTCTGAGAGAATAATAAAAGCAGAAACCAATTATTTTGTGTAAAAATGATAAACAATAAGCTTGTACCTCTTGAATGGTGTTATTGATTTTTATAGGAAGCATGCCAGACTTTATGGGACACCTGTTTGTGAGGGATATGTGGTGGGCAAGGGGAGAATTATATATACACAGGCATACTTCCTAAAAAATAGTCAGGATGAATTTCATACTGGATTTGCTTTCCCAAGTCTATTTCTGTTTTTTCTTTTTATCATCAGGGTTAGTCTTACTAAACCCAGGGCATAGTATTAGCCTGTAGGCCTGAAATTGGTTTGTGTCTCTTATCTCTGCTTCATTTTCTACTTTCTTTTTCAACTGATGTACTTTTAGATACCTTTGATTTAGAAATATCCAAAAAACTGTTGTCTCTTTCCCTCAGGTGAGACAGATCAGCCAAGTATTTTAGTGCAGTTATTATAAATATGTCTATATTGCTAGAGGAAAACACTAACAATTAGAGGGAAAGTAACTTACCTTCCAAGAGCAGTAGAAGCTTTAACCTTTTAATTCTCCATTCTTTTGTTACTCTCTAAATGTCACAGACTGAAATCACCAGAGCTGTATCAATTTATCAGATGAAGATATGACTTCCTGAATTCAATTACTAATAGGCCTTCTCTGTAAAATTTTGAACCTAGAGATATACATTTGTTTATATAGTGATGTATCAGAGAAATTGTTACACAATGGAGTTCTTGAAGAAAACGGTCACACTCCCCCAAACTACAAATAAATTTGCTTTTAAACCCTGCTTTTGAAATAATTTGGATCCCTTGGGGCTCCATGGCATGGGTTTTCCTTTTAGCTTTGTTACAGTGAAAGCACACATTCTGCCAAGCTGAAATTATTTAAAACTACCCTGATTCTTTGAATTTATTACTGGTTACTAACAGCTTCCCATGTTTCACTTATATATTTCAAGTTAGAACCAAGTATGCAATATGGAGCAGGTCATATTTTTTAGCTTTTTTCCCTCCTAGATTTATAGTGTGAACTCCTGCATTAAAATAATTCATGATGGATAATAGAACCTTAAAGCATATGGCAAAATTAAGTCTCAAGAATGGCAACATGAGTAATTCCATAATAAAAAGATGAGGCTGCCTCCATAGCACTGATTTTTTAGAATATGCTCTGTCAGCTCACTTATTTATACCAGATAGTAAATTCCAACCTTTCACATGCTTTCTTTTTCCCAGCTTTTTATTATAGTTATTTTACATCTTAAATATTAACTTGCATTGCTACTTTGTTAAGTATATTTTTTGACACTCCAGAAGCTGTGGATTAAGCATTGCTATATACACAGCATAATAAAGAATTTTTAGGATACTTTAATACAATTACCTTATAAATACAGTAAAAAATCTTTACATTATCAACAATGTTATTATTGTTAGAGAAAAAATGGGGCTTTCAAGATTTCAAAAGACTGCTCTTAATGAGTAACTTTCACCCACAGTGCTCTTTTACAGTACACTCAAGAGTTTTGCCCATATACATTCCTTTTTCCATGCACCACAGAAAATCAGCACAGCAGAAGGTGAGAAGGCATTACTTGAACAGCAATAACATTGCTGGAAGGCCATTTTGCCATCACTTGTAATGATGGACACTGCAAACAACCATGGTGTTTAGTGAGAGTCCAGAAAAACTCAAGGATACCCAGGGGGAAAATAGCCCCTTAAAACCAGGATGAATTATATCTCATTGCAATCCCATGGGGGACCCAAGCTGGAGAAATCTGTTCCTGAAGGACTGCACCTCGTGGAAGGGTGACACACTTCACAGCAGTTTGTGGAGAGCTGTTGCCTGTGGGATGGACTCCCATTAGAGAAGTTTGTGGAGAGCTGTTTCCCATGGGATGAACCCACACTGGAGCCAGGGAAGGATGCCTCTCCCTGAGCAGCAGCAGAAACAACCTGTGATGAACTGACTTTAACCCCCATTCCCTGTCTCCCTGCTCTGCTGGTGGACAAGGTAGAGCTGGAAAGGAGGGAGGGGTAGGGGTAAGGGATTTTTAAGGTCTTATTTTACTTCTCACTATCCTGCTCTGATTTTGTTAGCAATAAATTCAGTTGCTGTGTCCATTTTGAGTCTGGTTTGCCTGTGACAGTTTTTGGTGAGTGACTTGTCTCTGTCCTTATCTCAATGTATGAACTTTTCACTATAATTTCTACCCTGTCCAGCTGCAGAAGGGAGTGACAGAGAGGCTTTGGTGGGTACCCGGCATCCAGCCAGGGTCAACTCACTATCAGCTCTTAGGAAGGGACATGGTCAGAGACATGGAATTAAAAGCTAAAATATTGTGCCTCTTTCTAAAAAAAGCTATGGATTTTTCTTTAAAAATTAATGCTCTAATGTAGTACAAAAGCCAAGGATTTGAAAATAGCAAAGAAAATTACCTTTAGAAAGTGATAGGGCAAATGTTAGATCTCTTGAAATAGAAAAGGAATGAATTTTCCATGAGGTACAAATCTAGCATGTCTCATTACTTTCTCCACATACCTCTCTTTAAGGCATATTTTAAAACCAATACTCTCTGCAAATATATAAGGTATAGTGTACTGGCATAACGAGCAGGAAAGAGTCTGAAGACATGAACAAAGAGGACTGATGTGTTTCTGTCATCTTTCAGAAGCAGATCAGTATACTTTAAAAGCAGAGGAAGATTCAGTATGAAAATGTGCCCTTCCAACTTCCCTTGACATCACAGAATTACATTTTGGAATCCAAAGGGATTCCAGGGAACTATCAAGTGAATAAGGTGTTATTCAACAGGAGTCAGGGTGGCAGCCTGTGCTCCTCTTCAATTAGGCTAAACAAAGTTCCTGTCTGATCCTGAAACATAGATTTACCCTTAGAAAGTTAAATTAATCATCCTTTCCTCGTACATGTCTATATAGATACTTTTAATTAGCACGTTTCCCCTTGGCTCTTCTCTTCCTTTTAACTTCTCAACATGGTCTTGACGGAACAATTGGTCTTTATTAATGTGTGACAGCTTAGAGCTGCAGCGAGCTGTTTGCCAGATGTTTGAACTCTGCTGAACTGCTGTTCACTTGTCAGACTAGCAATGAGGAGTGAACAAATATCCCACTATTCAGCCTCCCTCCTGAGCTGCCAGAGAATTTCAAACAACTTCAAGGGCCAGAGCCAAAGGATCTGCTGAGAAAGAATAAGGTGTGTTCCTAAAGAGATCAGTGAGCCATGACTTTTCTAGAAAAGCAACTTTGGTTTTTATTATCTGCTGTGCATATGAGAGAGTCAAGGGCTGAAACATCAGAGGGACCCACACTACAGGGAGTGAGAAGCTTCAGAATGACACAGCTTTTACAGATCCTAGGGTTCTTCATGGACTATTAAGTAGAGGAGGGAATAGAAGGAAGCAGGCTACTGTAAAACTTCTCCAAACAGGCACATTTTACTCTGAAGATGATCCTATCTGTGAGAAGAAAAGAAATCAAGGTCTTTTGTGAAGTATTTTCATTTTAATCAATTGTTCAAGAAGAAGGGAAAGAGCGTAAGTTTTGTTTCTCCTTTTTGTTGCAACTCCTTCTTCAGATTTGCATATAAAGTGCACAGGGCCAAATTAAGCACAAAAGTTGGTCCCCCATGATACCAGGAAGTAAAGTGCTGATGCTAAAATGTGTCCCACCAGTTCTGCTAATAAAACATACATTTGTACCTTGTTTGTGATTGTCCTACTGAGGAGCCACACCGACTGTGAGAGCAGGACTGTGTCCCACCAGGATGTGCTCCTAATCCCAGCCCAGGGCAGCCCCTCTGACATCAGCCAGCTCCTAGCCAGCAGCACATCTGCTTGTCTCCACCAGGACACTGAAAATCACCTCTTTGAGAGCAGCATCTGTGAAACCTGGATGGATTCTTTATATACAGAAGAGTATAATGTGGGTTGGGTAGTCCCAGTACCCACTTTTTACTGCAGAAGGATAAAATATTGTTTGTTCTGTCACCTTAAAAAGCCTCAAGATTGTTAAGTTGACTGAAATCACAACAGTTCAGTGTCATTATTTTGTAGCAAATGTAGTGCATTACATTGTTTACCCTGCACTGAAGGACTCTTGAGCAGGATTATATGATGGTTGTTCTACAGGATGCTTTTGGAAATAAAATGCACCTCTCATGAAGCTATGACAGTAAACACAAATTTTCTTTAATATTCAGTAGTGATACAAACCCAAAGCCAAAAATATGTACTAATTGTCTTTGCTAGAATTTTTTTTTCTCCTTCTTATTGTGATTTCACTATAGGTTCCAGATAAGAAAAAGAAGATGGACTAGGAAGTAATAAGTACCTTTAGGCATAAATAATAAAAGAAAAAAAATAAAAATAAAAAAAAAGGAAACTCATCTGTAGCAAGCTTTGTCTTATTCAAGGCCCTTGTCCCTTCAAACCTGGTTTAAAGCCCTCTCAACCAGCCCTGCTAAATCATGGGCTAGAATATTTTCCCCCCACTTTAGACAAGCAAGCCCCATCTGTCTCCAGCAGGCCTGGTGCCATACAAGCCACCCCCTATTTGAAAAAACCAAAATTACACTGACAGCAGCAGTCTTTAGGACACTTGTAGATCATGTGGATTCTCCTGTTCCTTTCTCCATTCTTCCTTGCTACCTAAGGGATTGAGGAAAACATCACCTCTGCTCCCCTCCCTTCAACCAGTTTCCCAGTGCTCTGTTTTTGATTGCCCTAGGACTCCTGAACTTCATCACCGTGGACTTGGACAACCAGGAGTGAGTAATGATTAGAGCACTGAGTCTGCCCAGGGAGTTTTCTAGTAAAATCTCATACCTGGGCCCCAAAGAGGCAGTGGAAAATCCAAAAATAAAAATAAAAAATGTAAATGACCAGGAAGTACTTCCATCTTTCAATACATTTAAAAAAAAAAAAAACCACATTTTCTGAGTCTAGCAGATTTTCCAGTGTCAGTCCCTAAGCCAACGTTTTTGAGCTCTCATTCTTCAGGGTTTATAAGCAGACGCTAAAGCTGTCCACAGTTGTTTTTATGTGTCACTAATGATGATAAATTGTTTTCACATTTTTCTAAAGAGCTTCTACCCTGTTTAACAGTGCATAAAATTCCATCCAGTTATACCAGATATGATTGAAGGATTTTGACAGTTTCCTCATAAAATGGACTATTACTATGAGTTCACTAATCCTATAAACTCTTGATTTTCATAATTTCCCATGTGATAACAAGAAAAATTGCAAATGAATCTGCAGTTTCTCCCATCTTTTGTCGTTATACCAGGCTCAATAAATTTGAGTTATCTTTTCCCTTGTTCTCTCTGAGCTGAAATATTATTTTCTTATTTTATCTACAGGCTTTCTTGAAATCAGCACTAACACCTAGAGTGATGTGTAATAGTCTCTCTGTGCTGATTGACTTGCTTCAAGTTCTTTCAGGGTATTATTTTGGGAAATAGTCTTTCACCTTTCTTAAATTTGAGAAGATTGGTCCTCTAAAATCTTGTTTTCTTACATATTTAATTAGTCAAAGCCTGGTTAGCAACAATATATAGCAGGGCCAAGATGTATCAAGGCAAATAAATCAGCAGACAGTATTTTCTTGTCAGTTTTCATCCATTTTTATGATGTGTCCTTTGGTACTTAGATTGGGCTACAATACATAGAACCTTATTATCCAAGCTGCAATTGAGGGTCCCCCTACAGATGCCAGGACAAATAAGAAGAAATTGTGTGAGGTAAATGAAATAATTGTGGTCTGCTTAGCTCAGTCCCTTTTTTTTTTTAAATAGAGCTTAAAGAAGTTCAAAACCATCCTATCCATGGCTTCATTAGATAGAGAAGAAGTAACAACACTCTTGCACTGTAGCAGTTCTGCAACAATGGTACAGCCAAAACCCACCCTGTTGTGTCTTTCAGAATTACTGTTTCAGGTAGAATTATGGGTACAATTAAGTGGTTGGGGTTTTTCCCCTTATATGCTGGGATAACCAGGATCTAATACTTCACCTATATTTGGAAAGTTCAGATATATCTGAAAGATTAAAGCCTCTTTCTTGTGCTGAAATATGACAATAAATCAATCCTTTGCTGCCAATTCCCCCAAAATAACACCGGCTGCTGACTGCCATTCTGAGTACTGTTTTCCCTCCTTTTTCCTTGTGTTAATAAAACTTCCCCTGAGACAGCCCTTTGCATGGTTTTAAACTTTACTGATAAAATCATGTAATCTTTTCTACCATGTGGAATAGCAAGTGGTGCTTGCCCCTAACTTTCAACCTTTGGACAATATAAAAATAGAATTAATAAACATGTAGAATACATGTTGATGCTATTCTCTCCAGTACTTGAGAGAATGCTTCATGGCTACTGGTATGTGTACAAAACATAAGTTTTTATCTGTTATATGTAATTTATTACCCTTCTCATTTTTCTTTCTCTCAGCTGACCTGTGTCATGGCACAATCTGTACTATCCCTTCATTTTAAAACTCCATAAAACACATCTGCCACAACCTGAACTGACATACAGTACCAGGGAAAGAGAGATGATTCCCTGTCAGCAATTACAGCCTGATTCTGATGCTTGCTCTCCACTCTGCTGCTATAACCCAAAATAATGGGAAGCTGTTTGTATGATTAAGCAATCAAGTACAATAAAAATCTCATAAAAATCTCATATTTCAGCACAGCCACTGAGGTAAGGGAATATGCAAGGAAACTTTCTAATCAATACACCTCTAAGTTTCACCCCAAACAGACCAAGTGAAATATAGCCAACCTCTAAGCAGGACTAATGTAAATAATGCCCCCTATAATTTTTTGCTCCCAAAATGTTTGTTCTTATATGGAACAGCCATTAATCCCATAATGTTATGTACTACCTGTTGCATCTCCCTGTGGTGAGAATAATGCTCTCTGCAGCTACTTTGGCCAGAGGGAAATTCTTAGTAAAGAGCACAACCATTTTGCAGGAGGTAATTTAAGAAGCATAGGCATGAAAAATAAGCATGGATTTAATTAGGATTAGGTGAAGAAAGGAAAAGTAATAATGTAAGTGGGATTTCTAGACTGAGGAGAAGATTGGTACTGCTAGACAAAGAAAAGGAAATCATTTTGGCAATGGGCACGGCTGAATTTTTCTTTAATCAAATTCTTGGGACATAATTGTTTTGCAGAGTTTCTATCTACATAGGAATAATGTGTCACAGTCAGAGACTGGGTCAAGAGAGGCACTGCAGGAGCAAAGTACGAGCAACAGAACCTTAGTATTTGATGCTAAAGGAATAATTTTAAGAAACAGTTATTGAGTTTTACAAATTTGTCAGAAGCTTTCAGAATCCAGGCCACCTTGTGAGTCTCTTTGGGAGAGCCAGCATTGAGGGGAGAGGGGTACAGATCAGAAGGCAAATAAACCACACCAGTTTAGTTATTTGACATGCCAGCTAAAGACAAAATTTTAAATTTCCTTGGTGAGTATTTCAGCAAAAAGTGGTGACAGGCAAGTCAAGTAGGGGAATCTATTTGGGCTTCTCTTTAGGCTTTGACAAGGTCTTTTGTAATACATGGAGTTATTTGGACATAGAAGTCACCAAGTAAATAAATACAGAATACTAAATTAGACCAGATGCATTCTGCCATGAAAATATAAAGCAAAATAATTTAAGGATAAAAGGAAAAATTTCAACATAAAAGAGAGAATTATTGGAATTAGAATAAATCTGCTCAGATTTCCAACACTTAGATGGCTGAGATTAAAACTACAATGTTGAATACAGACAGCACAAGAATGCATTTTCCACACTCTTATCTTAATAAGAACTAGCAAAACCCAGGAGAATTTCAGAACCCTACTTAAGGAAAGTAAACTCTTTCAATAACTTAATTAAGCTCTCTGTAACATTAAAAGTGAATGCTGACCAATGGAAAAAGAAACATGTCAGGAAGAATTGTCAGAATGAACCTTGTATTTCAACAATTTCCGCTTTACCTAAAGTTACTTTGAAAAAATAAGTAATTTGCTGAAGAGACATCAGTGAAGGTCACTGCTGAATGTGTCAGCTGTTAAAAAAGGTCTTGAAAATAAAACCCACAAAGATTATGATTAAAAATAAAGCTGCAGTGACTTCATAACGTAGATCAATGGTGTTACTTCACCTTTGTATGGCTGCCTTCAGTCTGATCATTCCATCTGGAGCGAAGAGATAGAAACAGATGCATCCTGAAAACAGCGAAATGTAGGTCACTGAGAAGGTCTTGAGTGAGGAAAGGTTGGGATTTATAGGAGGATTCACATGAGTATGTGTGGAAGAGTCAGCTGTTCTCAGGACTTTCAGCACCCCAGACACCTTGTGCCAGCCATTTGAGGCAGTTTGTCAGTCCTGAGAATAAATGCATTGTTGAGCCACTACTGTGGCTTTTTTCCACCTTCCAGCTGTTTCACCTCACACTGCTTGAGACATCTCATGTGGCAATTATCGTGATCTCTCTGGCTGTCTGGGACACTACTGCCTATGCCTTTGCTTTAGGAGCAGATACAAAAAGGAAAACCAACAGAGGCAAAGCACCATTTCTTCTCAGTCACTCTTGGTCTCTGCACAGTGGTTTTCATTTTAGCCTAGACTTCCTGCCAGTCTTTATGGTCGCAGTCTGGCACCAAGGGAAGAGCAAATCTGGCAGAGTGAGAAGCTGCAGGAGCCAGTGTACCAGCAGGGCAGAGAATTTGCTGTGGTTCTAATTGAAAAAAGCATCCTCATTTGGGCTTTTGCCTTCCCTATCACTCTCTCTCTCTCTCTCTGCTGGCTTCCTGTTAAGTTCTATTGTGTTTTGCCAATGCAGTCATCATATTCTCTAGATATTTGATTTACATAATTGAAGCAGTCCAGCTTATTTTAAGAAAATTACAACTTTGTGGAAAAAAAATAACTTATACAGTAATTATAGCAAAAATGTTCTGCTTTGTGCCAGACACAATGAAATTAGTGGGTTTAAAAATTAAGAACAAGGTCCTTTTAGCACTCTGTGTCATTTTTAAAAGAAGAATGAATACTCTTAAGAAACAGCTTTGCATGTTAATCACAGTGGCTGGGAACATTTCTTGTTAAGATATATGATGTTCGAAACTATTAAAAGAAATATTGAAGGAAGGAAATTAATTTTTCTGCAGTAAAATTTTCCTGTCATTCTGCAAGATAAGTTTCCACTCTATGTGTTTCCATTAAGGAAGATTATTGTGTGAAAAGTTACTGATTATACAAGAAGAAATGTTGAGTCCATGTTGATTTCATCCAGGGTTTATCCAAGATACTGTCAGTCAAGAAAGCAGATTCTGAGGGGTTTGGTTCTTGTTAGTGCACAGTTCCTCTGTGCATAGGGCCCAAAAGGTGCAGTACTGACTGTAAAATATATGTCATAGAAATCCCAACCCCCTGACTAAATGTAAAAATAAGATGATGCTGCTCTACAATCCAAAGATCATGTGTACCATAAACAGGGCTAAATGTCTGCTGACAGGCAGAGAGCAACAGAGTAGTAGCAATTAGGACTTGGCTAAACTAAATATATACTTGAAGATCATTTTAAAGCATTATCTCTTTCCTTTAATAATGAAGACAAATCCACTAATTGCAATTATCCACTGCATCCAAAATTTTCTCCTACTGCTGTGCTTTCCTTCCTAAAACAGCCTGGGTTCAAGTCATCCATGCAGGCCTTTTAGGAGAAATAGGTGTCATCACACACTGTTCTTCAGATACTCCAGATCATTCTCAGCTAAGACTGAAAATTAATTCCACATTTGTGGAAGCCTCTTAAAGAACAACTTATACACCAGGAGCACTTGAATGTCTCAGCTGAATAGGCAATTAGAAAGGTTTTGCTAATCAGCACTCCTTATAAGATCATCTCAAAGCTAAGCTGAAATGCTGAAAGGTCAGTTCATGTCAGAGAAGAATCTCCTGATTCACATTATGTTCAGATCCCTTCCCACAGCAGAACTACAATGCAGTCAGTGGCATTGAGCATCACCGTGTATTTTACTAACATAATGCTCAGCAGCCACTATTTCCAGTGAAAAAGCCAACACTGTTCACCTCTGAAAATGAACTGTTTCCCTGTCAAACCTGTTACAAAAAAAAAAAAAACCCAAAAAAAAACATGCAATTAGTTTTATTTGAGTAAATCAGAAAACCTAAAACTAAAGTCAAACCTAATTTCAAACACATTCATTTCTATATGTCTATACTCACTTCCCTTATAACTCCTTGTAGCTTTTTGAAAAGAAATATATCTTCTATTGGATATTTTTTCCTTTTTAACAACAGAGGCTTTTTTTAGAGGTGCAGAAATGCCTCTGTGCTGAATAGCAACTTTCTCTTTCAGCAGCTTCTAGAGGTAGTTTCAAGTCCAATCGAGACCACACAAATGGATCTCAGGGATATCAGCTATTCCTCTGTCTAGCTTTATGCAACATACCCAGCTTCATATTGCCTGTTTTACTCCTCTTCACCAGTAACCATTCTGAAGCCCATGGGGGACAATTTTTAGGCAGGGGATATTCAAAACATGTCAGGATCTAGACTAACAGCCCAGTTGTTTTCTCCCTTTAATTCCATCTATGATTTCGCTTGTATCCCACTTAATTTAATAAAACCGTTTTTATGATGAATTCTGCAGTGTCCACACTTTAATGGTACCACTACCTAATTTGCTTATTGGTCAAAGAAAGATGCTACTTTTTAATTAATTAGGTAGAAAGCACATATCTATCTGAAATGAAGGCCCAAAGGTGTTCTACTCAGAGTGGTTAATCAGACATTTATTGACCTTCTAGGTGCTACTGCATAAAGTACAAGCTGTAAAACACATTTAGTCTCAACACACTAATGCAACCACAAACTTACTTCAGATTGAATTGAACAAACTTGCTTCAAATAAAACCAAAGTAGCTCTGTCCACGCATTTCTAGGCTTACAATATCCTGCTAGTTTTGATGTGCATCTGGGAAAGAAATACAGGTTTCTTGGAAAGCAGCAGTATAAAATGAAAAAGATAGAGAGAGAAAAACAAACACAAAACAAAACAACCAACCAAACAAACAAAACACCCCAAAAATGCTCTATCTGTCTTCAGCTGCTTGCAACTAGGCAAACACATCAAAACAAAAGACATTATCTTGGGAATTGACTGACTTTGTGTTACAGCTGCCCAGCCTGTACACATAACTTGAGATTACTTTATCTAACCCACAGCTGAAATATAGCAGTTAGTGCTTTCTTTAAATAGGTAAAAAAAAATTCAAACCCAAATCATATATTTTAAAAACTCTCCTGTAAAACTTGAGAAAAAAGCCTAAAACGGTGCTGAAATTGCAATATCACAGATCAGAAATAAGGGAGCAGAAAACAGATCACAGTTAAAAAGTAAACACAGATTGGATGAAAACCTTGGAATAATTACAATCTATAGGAATAGAATATACCCAATTATTGGTCCCATTTGAAATTGATCATTAGCAATTACAGACAAAACAATAACCAGCACTCCTTAGCTAGTGTTTCACATTAGCCATCAGGAGTAAATAAATAGTAGGTAGTCTGACCTTAGCTATCTCACAATCCTGTCCCAGCTTGCCCTGCTGAGCACTGACTTCATAATTTAGACAAATATTTAATTTTGGAAATTAATTTTTTTCACATTTCCACACGCAGTCCACTGAATATACTTGGGATGAATCCACTGAACTTGTTCTTCCACAGCAGGGAAATGTTTGCTTTATATACAGGCATTCTTTTCCCTTCTAATTCACTCATAAAAATACAAAGCCAGCATACATTATATATCAGCTTTTGTCATTAGGAGTTAGTGAGAGGTTATTCAGCCCTATTTGGCAAAAATTAATTTCCTGCAAGTGTTGTGTACAGTGCACAGACATCTACAGTCAGTCTTAAAGTGTTTGATGTAAGTGGGTACAACCTGGTAACATATGGTTTAAGGCCTTTTTACATAACCTCCTTCTTGCTGATGCATTTTGAAAATAGCTCAGGGGGGACAATCTGGCTTAGCTAGGAAGTAAGTGCTGCAGTTTGATACAAATCCACATGTTTACCCCGTGAGCAGTGAGCAGTTTGATTTCCTGTCTAGCTAGTGTTGATTAGTGTTGCAAAGTGAGTGCAATGATAACTCGACATTGCAGGAAAACCTCCCAACCCAAAAGGGTCATTTATCCACGTTCACTCCTTGTGCAAGCTGGGGTCTCTCCACCTCCCCCCACTTGTTCAGTTTTACTCATGTGACTTTATCATCAGTAGCTCTGGGGGCTGATGACCTTTACAGGTGTAAGAGAGGATTCCAGTGTGCAATTTGTCACCTAGATGGCATCAAAAGCCAGGGGACATTGGGATGACTGTATGCAATTCTTCTGCCTCCAGACCATACAGGGAGTGGATCATGTGGCTGTAGTAACTTGAGCCAGATTACTAACACTGATTCATTTCTATAATGTGTAAATTACAAATGACATTCCAATGACCTTGAAAACTTTTTTATGCTTTCTATCATTGTCTCATTATTTAGATTAATGTGGTTTTTTACTGTTGCATTTTGTTTGCAGACTTAGCGAACAACATCTGTTAAATTGGAAAATTACTAGATTTTGGGCTGAATGAAAGTGCTAGGGAGGAGCACAGCTCTTTAGATTTGCTATTAGTGACATGCAGCTTGGTATTAGCTCATTAAACTTGTCAGTGTACAAATCCATTGCCTCCTCCAGAGAAGAAACCAGAAAGGAGCGTAGGACTGCCATGTGGCACCACTCTGGTCAAGGATCTTTGTCCTGTCTTGGACATCCCTGCCCTTCTCTCTCTGATTACAGACTAATAGGACCAGCTCTCAACAGCTCCCTTTGAAACAGCCTGGCCTTTAAAAAGAAGGTGGCTGTGCACCTTCCACACAGTTTCATACAACTCAAAGAAGCCTTCAGTCTTTAGATGTCAGAACAAGAAAAATCCAAGCAACGTTTTTCCACCAAATTTTGAATGCTTACAAGTCAGCAGCTTGGGCATAAGCCAGCAGCACCTTTCAGTGCAGCACACCATTTCTATTGACCTTTCATGCTGCCAGTGAAAATGAAGATTGCATTTTATTTCATCATAGATCTTATTGAGAGCATGGTGTGCTTCCTGATGTGTTTCAGGCTACAGCAGTGAAGGGAAGGAGTGCATGCTCCCCCCAACAAATCCGTAACTGCCTGGTGCACTGCAGATTTCAGGTACAGTTTGTACACTGTGGCAGTCTCACAAGGCCAAACATGAAGTCAGAAATGCTTGTACAGGGCCTGTACAGCAGGAACTTGGCACATTGTTAATTTGCAGGGTTACTGCACTTCTCCATTTCTGTTTGCTGCAAGTATATTTCCCTTCAGTTTTGTGTGCAATATCAGGGTCAAAATTACAGCGGTTTTTCAGGATTGTAATGAGATTTTTATTGAATTATCATTTATAATAAAATTCACTACCAAAATGTTACGCTGTTTGTAAAATTTTCTTGCAATGCAGGGATTTCTTCCCAGCCACAAATTCACATGGCACTCATGTCCACTTCCAGTGCAATTCTTCAAATGTGATATTTTTCAGGATTATTTATGGGAGATCCCAACTGACATATACATAACACACTTTCCATCATGATACAAATTGAGCTTTCCTCAGTAAGATCATTCCTGGAGAAATACCTATATCATTTATTTCACCTAAGCTACCTCCCAGGAGACTCAGAATGTCTAGAACTTTGTAGGCAATCAGTCATTGCAATACAGGTTTCTATCACCTGCACTCACACTTTTTGAAAAACAAACTGCAATCAAGTTTCTACCTGTTCCTCAATTTCTGCAGGGTTAAACTAAAAGTGAGTATGCATATCCACTTCAAAGAGACTTGAAGAGCCAACAGCTGCAGACAGAGAGTGAGCAAGAGCAGATTCAGAAGTGCCATAGATAAACAAGCTGTCACTAATAATTGCTGAGTCCTGATACAAATACAGACCCGAGTGTCAAGTGCCTTTGGAAACCTTTCTAGAGAGCAAACTGTAAATAGGCAATAACCTGAAGTTGGTCACTCTACACAGGCTGAAACCATGCTGTGCTTCCATGAGTCATAACTCTCCCTTTGAGGGTTTGGCTGGAATATCATTTTGAGTGGTAACAAGATTTCAACTTTCATCCACACTTTAAAAACCTCTTAGCACTAACTTGGGTTAGTCTTTCAGAAAATAAAGGTGTGTTTCCAGCACCAAGATAATTATCTTGATTAAAAAACATGTTGGAGATAAAACAGAGGTGTCGTTATATTAGCAGCTACATTAATGTTAATAATCTACTTCCTTCCTTCTGCTAGGATTTTACATAAATTCACTATTTTCATGCAATGAAGCATGTAAAAATTTGTTGCAAATATAAGTTTTTACTTTTCTCCAGTAAAGATAAGGCTTTAACTACTGGCAGTCGATGTTATTAGGCCATAATGAAAATCATTTCACATCTCTGATGGATGGTCTAGCTCTCCACAAATTACAGATGTGTAAAGACTTGTTAATGTGTGTAAATTACTAATTTTCCAAATTATTTCTAATGGATATAAACTCACTATCTTAGGAACTGAAGAGTTCTCTAATGGCATGTTGCCACATTTAGTTAAAAGCAACAGCACAAACAACTTTTCCAAAGTTTTTCTCTTCTCTTTTTAAATGAAAATATCTAATGAAATAAAAGAACTGAGAAAAAAAAACCTCATTAGGAGAAAAAATAGTGTACACAGTTGGCTAATAAAGTACAGAAGAGCTGCAGCTTGACATTTAGGTGTCATTAAGTATCAAAGATAACACACAAATTATCTCAGCCCAAATACAGCCAATGTGTATAATGGCAATATAATCAGAGGACACACTATTCAATGAACTGTGCTGTCTAGTGTAATTCACTTCTGTTTCTTAGTCCTACCTTACAGTATCCATCACTTTTATTGTTGGTGTTACCCACTATCATGAGTTTTGTTTAAACTATAAAACATCACAACTGAATTATCCTATTACACCAGCTACTGATGTTGATATATTGTTACAATGGCAACTTCTTATAAATTATTGCTTGTGTCTTCTGGTCAGTAGAATTACCCCTAGTTACCAAAATTCAGCTCGTGCTAACTAAAAAAAAAAATAAATTAAATAAAAAGGAAACAAAATGCCCAAACCTTCTTCCATAAATGTATAATCTTATAAAAGACACAGATTATAGATAAATACTTTTAAAGCTGGCAGTACATTGAAGGAAAAAGTGACTTATTAACAAACAAAACGGGAATGAAAAGACATTAGTTTCAGATTCTTCTCCATGAAAGCCCAGAGGGAATACAGATACACATTCTCTCACACAAGAACATCCCATTGGCATCAGTTTGACTGATTTTGTGACCTTGTGTTGCAATTTTAGCCTTAGAGGCTCCCAAGAGCCCAGCAGCCCTTCACTATATTTTGACATTCTTCACCCAACAGCAGCAGCTCCAAGCACCCCTCTTTCACTGCCTATAAAGTCCACTAATTTCTCTCATTGTTTTATTGTTCTTACCTAATATAGTCTCTTTGTGTAACTATAAATGCATCTTCTTTTAAAATACACCATATGAGAGACCTATTCTTATTAGACCACACTGGTATAGTCAAACTGTACAGGCTAAAGGATTTGGTTCCCCAAGAATTATAGGAACTGGCTAATGAAGAAATAAGAAGTAATCATGCTGAAGAGAAGGGACAGGTATAAGTCCTAGCAGCATTTTAAAAAAAAATCATTAATTATTTTGACATGAGAAATGTGCTAATGACATTCACTGCCAGCACTGGTTGGGAGATAATGTCAATACAGAGAAAAATTGGAATATCAAAAAAGAAGAACTGAAAGTCCTTTGGGACCAAAGTAGAAGATAAAAGGACAGAGTACAAAGTCATGCATGCAATTAAAAAAAAATTCTGCTCTATGCTAGAAACAAGTTATCCATAGATAATTGGATGACAATGAGATACTACAATGATTCAGCTGCAATAATGGCAAAAGCTATCGAGAATATTTTGGAAAAAATGTTTATAAATGAAACACCAAAGCTCCATGCAGTAAAGGCACAGAAAAATCTTGTTTATTACAGGCAGTTTCGGATACTGATGTTCAAGAGTAACAAGTTCAGCCCAAAGCAATCCAGGGAGTATTAGGAGCAGAGGATGGCTGGAGACAGTCAGACTTATGAGTGGGCTCAGGTTATAAAACAATGACTAAGAGGATATATGATTGCTTTATACAGATAACTCTGGGACAAAGATGCCAATGTGGGCAGAGAGCTGTTTGAGCTAAAGGATGTAAACAGACCATGGAGAGTGGAGCTGTTAACAGGCTATGACTAAATACAGGGTGGCAGTGAGAGGCTTTGTAACTATTAGAAGAGTAAAACTGTGGAATAGTCTATTTCTACACTATCATAGCAGCAGAAGCAAAACCCCCTATTTTTTTACAAGATGCTCTGGAGCATGGCTGTCTGTAGTGGGAGATTCATCTGAAATTGTGCATTTGTTAGCATAAATTCAGTATGGGTAAAGCCTTATCTCCACTAGAATGCAACACAGCTAAAAGGCTGTGGACATGCACTACAAATTCATTCTTGCCAATGAAAGAAACAACTGCTTTCAACAGCTGGTGTGAGTGTCCCTGTGCTGGAGTTATCACTCAAAGCAGGCAAGCAGGCATCCCGAGTCATTGCAGGCAAAAACTGCCAGGTCACTTTAAATTCTCTCCCTGACGTACACTGCCTGATTCTGCCTGGAGCAATTTAGGGAATGCTCATGAAAAATACTTTTCTGGCAGATCCAGGTGACTAGCAGCAAGATGTGGTAATTTCTTCCACCAACATAGCTGGATCAGAAATGTGACATTTTTCTGTATCTTGTTATACTGGGTCACAAAATTCTACAACTGCTCATTTTGGACCCTGTTGAACTGGTTTAAACATACCCATGCTAATACAGTTCATTCCCAAATGTTTTATTCTACTAGGATATATAGTGATATAAATATTTCAGTGAAATATAGTGCTCCTAACCTAAATAGTTGTACTGGGTTAAAAGTTATGTGTAGATGAAGCCTAGAAGAAGCAGGCATTATCTATCTGCTCTTGTTCTGATGAGACCAAAGCAATAGTAATCACATTACACTGAAGTCCTGACACAATTAGCAAGCATGCTGAAATGAAAAAAATTCACTTTAGTGCCCCTGAAAGCTTTATTGTTGTTAGCAAGTGTTCATTTTCATAATAATATAATTGGAGGAATGGAAAATTGCAGGTAATTGCTGTTGTTGTGACCTTGATCTTTCAGTAATGTAATTAATGTAATTGCTACTATTTTGAATCGTATCCTTTCATGGGCAGCTTCAAAGTCTTTGAGGAGAGTGATAAGTGCAAAGGTGCAACATAATTTTTTTTTTCCTACATCTCTGCTGGCATATGGAAAATAATTCACCTTTCGGTGAAGTTCTGTTTTGGGTTTGGGAGCTTTTCCCTTCAGTTTTCCACATCCTAATTTCCTGCATGACTTGTAAATGTTTAAACAACAGTCTTTAAATACTGTTGACAATCTTGAAAATCAACACAATTAAAAATCTTTTAAAAATCAAATAATTTTGTTTAAAGACAAAAAAGCTACTTCTACAGTAGCTTTTGTGCTTAAGGAATACCTCAAATATTGATTTTCTGAACAAGCTAAAAATGCCTCAAAAGTGCAGGTGTTTTCACACAGAGAATGGAAGGTTCAATGTCATTAGAACAGAAAATGCCCATATCCATTGTTGTATACAATCTAGTAACATGGAAGACTCAAAAAATCCTTCAGCAAATGCCTGTGGAGAGGTTTAAAACAAGGACATGGAAATACTTCTCCAGAGCACCCTGACTTCAACAATTTCCACCTAGGACTCTCCCTCTTTTTAAGTCCTCTCCCTGTTTTTAAGTTTAGCAGTTCTTAGAGGCTTTTTCTCCTATGGAGCCATTCATTTAGTTATTGAACCTAAGTAAAAATTAATCCACAGCCTCTTGCCTCAGATACACACTTTCTTACTCTGTGACTTGATAGTACCATGCTATGCACTTTATTGTACTTAATTTCCCTCATTCTGAAGCCAGGGAGCTCTTTCCAATGCTCCTTCAGATCTCTTTCCCAGTGAAATATTTCCCACATGATATATGATTACATAGAAAGAAAACTTCAGAATCTGTGGTGACTAACTGTGACACACACCCACATGTGGACTCAACTCAACTCAACTCAACTCATTTGTTATTTGGCTTTAAATTAATTCCTTTCCTTTTGTTTTCATTTTAGGCTTCTGTTTGTTTTATGCCCTGTCTCTTCAGGTTAAGATTTCTTTCATCTTCTTGACATTCTCATCCATTTTTCCAGCAACAAGTAACTCTGAGGTTCCCATCTGCTAGAAGGCTGATTCTCACAGACAGATCTCTTGGCCTTGGCTGTCAAGATTACAGGATTATAACCCCCAGGTGAAAGAAAATTGAGATCTATTTCATACTGCCTATATATTCATCCATCTGCTGTCAACATAGGTGCCTTGTCTCCAAACACTTTTTTTTTTAATTGTGTTTAAGCAAAACCGTTGTCTTATTTTTCTTGGGTTTTTTATTTTTCTTTTTTTTTCCTTTTTGGTCAGTCTTTTTTATGATCAAAATCTGGTCAGAGATAGGGCTCAGAACTCATGCAACCAAAGCAGACTTGTGGCTCCACTTGTAGCTCCTCACACACACACACCACCTCACCAGCCCAGAGCAAACACCATAACAGACGGAACCCAAAGTCACTGACTAAGTGAACTCAAGGAACATTTTGAGGATATCTGTGGACATTTTATGGATGCTTTATAGAGATGATCCTTAGACTTAAGGAAAAAATGTCTGTGTATCATATCAAAGGATGGGAAGGGGGATGTAGCTGATGAGATGGATTTGAATACCGTGGGACCTGGGCATGATGTAAATGGTATTGAATAAAAAGGGGAATGTTCAGGGTTTGGCTGAAGTAGTGTAAAGATTTCTTCACAGTGACTGGTACAGGGCTGTGTTTTGGATTTGTGCTGAACACAGGTTGATAATGCAGAGATGTTTTTGTTTTTGCTGAGCAGGGCTCACACAGAGCCAAGGCCTTTTCTGCTTCTTGTACAGCCACGGTGCTGAGAGAGCTGGGGATGCAGGGGAAAGAATTCCTTGGTTTGATTTGCTCCTGTGCATGGCTTTTGCTTTACCTATTGAACTAGCCTTGTCTCAGCTTGAGTTTTCTGGCTTTACTCTTTTGATTCCCTCCCCAGTCCTGCTGGGAAGGGAGGAAGGGAGCAATTGTGTGGTACTTGGTTGTTGACTGGAGTTAAATGGTGACAAGTGGTAAAAGCTATTTAAAGCTAGCTACTTACCTCTTCCCTCTGAGAGCTCATATTGCCATTAACAAAGAGACCAGGAACATAATTTATCATTATCCTTCTGTTTAAGAGTTTACACTGTAACTATTTCCTTAGACTGAGGACTTTCTGGGAGTATTTTAGGATGTAAATAAGATTATCCTGTGAATTTATTTAAGTAAGTGTGTGTTTTTACTCATCCTGTATGTTCAGTCTGAGTTTGTAATCTAAGCCAAGCCTCCTTCTCTGCAATAGCTTACTCACTGCATATGGAAAGGGCACAGAGAGAACACAAACGTAATAACCTGAATGTTAATTATCTTCTACTTTTAAGTTCCAAGTGGAAACTGTTTGGTAAACAGATTGAAAGCTCTGAAAATACCTCGAGGGCACATTCAAGCCCTGGGGAAGCATTCTAAAAACCCCATGTAGAATGGTAAGGCTTTTGTAGAATTCCATCAAGGAAACAGTTAGAAACTAGCTTTGCAAAATCAAGGTTACTGCAAGTGTATTATCGTGATGGCAGCCACGTCCTTCTCTTCTTCTGGTCTTGCTTTATACCTTGCCTCTGTTGAAAGTCTCTAGAGCTTCCTCAGCCAAATATTACAGCTCCTGAATACATTCTCTGCTCTTTTCCCCCTCCTATTAAGTCCAAACTTCTTGACACAGAAACTTTCTCAGCATCCTCTTCTCCCTGTGTTCCCTTGTTATTGCTCCTCGCTGCCATCCCCTCACCTCTGGTAAGGATAACACCGTGGCTTTCCTTCTTCTTCTTTCCATTACTGCCCTCGTGTGGCATCAAATTCTACCTTCCCCAAGTGCATCCTCGGCACTGTAAGATCAAAGACAGTCCTGCCAGCTACACACACTCTTATTCTTCTGAGAAAGCACAAGAGACATAAGAGTGGGCTAAGATCCCCCATGCATATTTGGTTTTTTCAGAACGTGCTGCAGAGCTGGGGTTGAATAGCACATGAATAGAACATCAAAATTCCCAAAGTCTTCATTTGGTTTCTGAGTTCCCTTTGAAGAAGTTATGCTTCTATTGATAATCATGGAAAACTTCCAAAAATCGCTGTGAGTTTTAAATGGCAGCAGAATTTGGTCCCAATGAGTGCAAGAAAGTTATAATTCTTCTTGGATTTGGCACCATAAAATCATATCATTAGCAGAGGGATGAGATATGACCGAAACCTTGGGATGAGTGAACAGCTCAGAAAATTCTTCAGCATTAGCAGACCTTGGAGATACAGCTGGATTTCTCACATATGCACAGCAGCAGCTAGTGCTCCTAAATCATGAGGCTTTACAACACCCTACTGAACAAGCAGGTAAATCTACTGATCAGAATTGATTTGCTGCTGCCTTGTCACAGAAGGAAAAGCTCAAATTCCTTTGCTGCTGAAAACAGACAGAGAAAAATCTGCACCAGTTTTCACTTCATTCTAAGCTAAATGATGACAAGGAGCAGTGTGAATATTTTGTTTTCCATGTAGTTAAATCCCTGGTGCACTTTTTGTTTAGTTACAATATGCCTCAGACTGGAATGCATTAAAGCATAATAAAAGTTTTAATAGCTATACTTATGTGGAGAGAAGTATGCATGTGGGCTCTTTCCCCCTATACCATACCAACCATGGGAAATTTATTTAGATTTTTTTGTGCATCTGCTGCCTCAAAATGAACATTTTTGTACTCATTAGGGATACATCTTGATGAAAATGAACTTTTCAACTACTCTTAATCTTCAATTGTTGGCTGTTTTTTTTCCTTCTGGTACAAACCTTGTCCTATCTGTGTGTACCTGCCCAGCAGCATATTCTCAGATGATGAGAGAATAACATGTCACATCCTCCCCTGACAGTTCTGTGAGCCCTGCACATGCTGTGTGCCCAAGGCTGCATTCTTTATGTAACAGGAAAATAACAAGAAATGGCTTTCAGGAACCAGGGAGCCAGGAGAAGGAGAGAGTGTGGCCATAGCTGCGTGTTTAAATACTCAAAAAGTGTCAGAAAGGAACTATTATCTTCATTAAACACTGAAAAGCTGGGAAAGTAAGCAAAAACTCATAGGAACCTCCAGATTATCTATTTTGCTGTTAGAGATGGGTGTCTGGGAGGACTAGTACCAGGCCCTCTATGTATTATTCACTTTCTGTGTGATATTAGGTGAGCTCCTTGCACATATTTTTAAGCCTTCATCCAAATTAGCACATTAAAATGCCTCAGCTGAATTTTACCTTCTTTTGAAGCAACATTACAACACTGCCATTTCTCAGGCTGTAAAACACTGCCACCTTTGAAGCTGTTACATAACCAGAGGACCAAGCATTGCTCCTCTCACATGCAGCTTAAATGCATATCTTCATAGTTAATTGCCAAGCTACCCAAAAGAGTTAAGCTAGATGTTGTATAAAAATGTGACAAAAAGCCAAACGCTCCCCAGAGAGCATGCAATGTAAGCTGAAGTGGCAGACACAAGCAAACAAAAAATTAAATATGATAGAAAAGAAATTGACAGGTAAGTGTGTAATCACAACCTGCGTCATAAATGGTGCATCATATCAATAATGGGATTATTATAAAATTTAAAGCAGCCAAGAAGCCACCTTCACTGCAGCTGTTTGTATGAGCTGTAGCTACTTATTCTTCATGGAGTAGCATTTTCTTCTCATCTTCTTGCATTTTACATTTCAAAAAGTCAGACTTCTATGATTGTTTCAATCGCAGAAAATATTATCATTCTTTATGCACCCAAACACTTCAGCAAATGAAGCAGATGCCTGCCTTGATGAGGTTTTGGTCTAAAACCCTAACTCTGATGAAATATTGTTTGTTCTTTATTTGCTGCTTTGTTCATAATATACAGAAATACAGAAAGCTTAAAACTTCTGATGTTCTAAGAATGTTCACCTTGATTCTAGGACAATTTATTAGATTCTTATGTATTTAGAGTTATGCCATTAATTCACATTCACAGAGAGAAAAAACTCCAAAAACATCAGAAAAATCAAAAAGTGGCAGAAGAAGGAGGAAAAAAAGGAAGCAGTAGAGAAGGAGAAATTTATTTAATTTTAATTAATTCAGTAATTCTTCATCTGTATGCTTGGCTTCCACTTACGACAATGCAGAGATGTGCAGAAACATTGCTTAAGAATCTTACATGTAATTTATACAAACCAGAATAAAATTTCACCTGAATACTAAAAATATGTTCCTTTGAGGGGAAAAGTATTTAATAAAACTCCATTACAAGAGCACGACAGTAAACAAACCCATTTTAATCAAAAAAAAATTACTCTGAAAAGTCAAAAAATTAAATTGACTGTTGTAAAAAAGAAGATTTGCCTGCCACAAAACCCTCACTTTCAGCTTGATTATGCAACTTAAATGACATCTATCTGTGTTTTAATCCCTGCTTGGAAGTCTGCTGGTAGAATTAATAATTATAATCAAAACCCATGAAAGTCCATGCTAATGATAAGATAAAGAACTTACTCCCACCACCTACAGTGAGAAGCTAATCTTCCTCAATGTCCTAATCTACTGACATACAGGGTTTGATCTGAAGTAAGGTCTTAATAATGAGTAATCTGCCTGTGAATGATTCTGCTGAGCAGAAAATGGAAGATTAAAGAAGGACGCTGAAGAATTAGCTATCTCTGATTTTCTCCAATTTTAAGACTGCTTCTCCAGTGCCCTCCCCCTTCCCCAGAAAACAAAACAAAACAAACTAAATTTTTAAAAAAACACAACAAGTCTCCCACTTTTTTTGATAGTTGCTGCCACCCTAAGGACACAAAGAGCCAGAGCTGCAGAAAAGTCCCTGTGTGGCTGTTTCTTGTGCAGGTGTGTGCTGGTTTGGGCTGGGGCAGAAATGGTTCTCTCCATTGTAGCTGATACTATGGGGCTTTGGATTTGATGTTGGTAGCAAAGTGATGTTTCCCTCACTGCTGAGTAGTGCTCACACAGAGCCAAACACTTTTCTGCTCCTCTCCCCACCCCACCAGCAAATAGTCTGGAAAAGAGCAAGCTGGAAGCTTTCTCATTTTCACTTATTTTTACCCTTCCCATCCTCTTCCCCCATCCCACTGGGGTAGGGAGTGAGCAAGCAGCTGTGTGGTGCCTACTTGCTGGCTGGAGTTTAAATCACAAGAAGATGCTACTTGGTGTAAAGCTGCAAGCTGTCATTAACTCCAGAGAACCAACCCATCAGTGGAAAAGTGGCAGGGAAGCCAAGTCCCTTCTTTAACAAACAGTTTGGGAGATTGAATCTGGCACTTGCAGAAAGTCAGTTTCCTGCCTGTACTGTTTAACAAAGTTAATCTCTGTGCATATGTACTCTGCAAAGCAGAGGGAGGTGAGACAGATTACAAATAATATCTATTTACTTGTGTTTGAAATCAGCAACCAGAGAACAGTTACTCGGGCTTAGCAGATGCTTCACTGTTGCAACTGACTTCCTTACCCAGATTTGCAAAAATTACCAAGGAGCTGAAAATTTCAAAAGTTTTCAATTTCAAAAGCTTTAGGTACCTTCATTTTTGAATGACAAATCTGGACCATCCTTGAGGGTATCCGTACTCTTTTGGAAACACAGAGCATAGAAAATCAAGGCCCTTTATATTCCATTCTTAACTGAGTATCCAAATGTTGATGAAGGGTGATCTTATTGATGTCATTTGGTCTGTGGTTGAAAAAATGAGACTGCTGTGGTGGAAAACTGTGGTTGAGCTGCTTCATTGGGACAGCACATACCAAAAGGGCATCTGACCCTGCAATCCATACAAAGAAATGTCAGTCACCAAGGATTGTATTTTTTTGACAATCTGAAACATTAAGTAGCTCAACAAAGCTTGATATAGTAATACGTAAGTGAAAGCTTATTTAGTTCACCAACAAATACACCACAGAATTTCTATACGGGTGTTGATTTGGATGTACAAGAGAAAAATAATAACAAGCATGCAGCATTTTGAACAGGAATGTCATGATCAAATCCTACAAATACTTTTCCAGTTGAAAGAGAATATTCATCTACAGTTGTCTTTACTCTCAATGAGCCTTATCAGAAGTGATAAGAGTCACGTCTACGTTTCTGGTCAAACTCACTGGAAGAGTCAGTGCTTCCACAAAGCCAGCAAGAATGACATGGAGGCAAGAGGGGACAATGAGGAGTGGAGGAAACAGCAGTTTTTACTCCCCCTGTTATTGCCCTGTTGCCATGCCCTCACAGCTGGTTGGTGTTGGAAGTGTGCTTGTGGTTCCTGGTGCCCCAGACTGCAGACACCGACCAGGGGCCCAGGCGGGACAGCACCCGGGGCGAGATCAGGTCACTCCACTTCACTGTCCTTTCCCAGCTCATGAGAAAATAACCAGCTTTGTTGTCCCTGTGGTGTAGTGCAGTGATGACTGGAAACCTCAAAGGGACATGGAACAGAGGAAGAAGAACAGAGAAGGTGGGGAAGAAGAGCAGCAGAGGAATGAAAATGCACCCTTCCAAGCCAAAGTAGGACCATACCGCAGGGTGGGAAAAGGTCAAGTTGTACACAACTCCAGGCCTTTAGTCTCTGGTTCCATCTTTGCCTTATTCACCAGTCACAATCCTCACAAATTCCCAGAGTTCAATAAAAAGCTGCCTTTCATTTGGCATGGAGGTAGAAATGCCTCATGGATATGGCCACTGGAGAGACTGGGAGGAATTCTCCACCTCCAGCTGTACCCAGCCATGTACAGTGTGCTGCCCAGAGGCTGCTTAGGTGCTGGCAGGCTCTGCTCCTGGCTCGAGTGCTGGTTTGCCTCTTCACTCCTCTGTGCAGCACTGTTTGCAGAAGCTGTAGCCAGTTCTTGGCTCACAGAGTCACTGCCCACCCGCCCCAGGATGCTGGTGGGACAAGTGGGGCTCCTGGAGACCCAGGGAGCTTCCAGCCACTAATCTGAGATTATTTCACTGTGAGCAGGGATGGTGATCTGTCAGGTGTGAGCCAGCAAGCTCCAGGGAGGACTTTCTGTCATGGAGAACACAGTTTTATACCATAAAACTGCTCCAGGATGGCTACTGGCAGGGAAGGAGAGAGCTCCCACAGCGTCAAACAGCAGTTGTTCAAAAAATAAAGCATCACCAGATGTTGAACCCCTCTCAGGGCCTGTGTGTTCTAAGAACACCTGTCTGTCTTTCAATGTAAAGTTAAAAAAGAGGCAGTGGTTCGGTGGACCATTGACAGAGCCCTAACACAACTTATTTGCAGTCCTTTTACAATGATTTTAGAGTTTTATTTACAGTTTGCCTGGATTGTGGGAACATTCCTGACATTTTTCATGAGGTCATTGAAGGTGTAATTTAAAAAAAAATTATCTTCCCTAAATACTTTGGGTTTAATTAAAATCCTAAGGCACTTGGTTCTTTTAAAAAATTAGTGGCATTGGCTCTCCACCAGAACAATGATTACTTGTGGCACCATTTGCTCAGCCTGGTCAATGTGCACAGTAATATTTACCTGCTAGTGAGCCCTACCTTGTGCATCCCAGTTTAGGATCCCCCGTAAGAGTGGTGAAGATTTAATATTTACAGCCATTTGTCAGTCACCATGGGCTTAAATGTGACTGTAGAGGTTTTTCTAAAATGCCTTATCCCAACTATGGAAAAAGTCATTCCAAGCTGAAGACAAGTAACATGATTTTGTTCAGCTCTTTAGTGATTTTTTGTGTTTAAAAAATTCTGGATTTATTTTTACACATGGAAGTTTTTTCCTACAGAAAAGTGGTTTTTAATCCTGTGTAAAGTTCTGCCACTTATCCCTGATAACAAGGGTGTGATGACAAACACAGGCCACATGGATATACTCTTAGTGTGGAAAGATAAAGAATGATTAAGATGTATTTTTCCATCTCCTTGATCATGAGCTTAATCCTTGGTGCTTTACAGGTACTCTTTTGCCACTGAAAAAATATCCTTTGCTGGAAAATATGACACAACTAATTAAAAAACAGCTGTGGCCCCACACCCTTCAAACCATGGTGGATTTCTGATGTGGATGCCTTGGATACATCTGTTTCAATCAGATTATGATGCCCAAATTTTCTCTCCAATGCATGAAGTAGTGCATCAGGAAATTCTGTTATAATGATGCACCCCAAGTACCTCTAAGAATACATCCACTGGGGACTTGTCCCTCACTGAGGGATCACTTCTTTTCTTGCTGGCAGCATCTTGAAAATCAGGCAGGGCTGAAAGCTCTTGACAAAAAGTTTTCAGATAAGCTTTCTTAATGGTTCTTTAATTTTCTGAATGCATTTTACTACATTTCTCCCTAGTTGTTTGCAAATAGAGTTAATTAAACCTGTGATAATCAGTGGAATAGGTAATAGTTTAGGTATAAAATGAGGCAGAGAGGCTGAAAAATTGCTTCAGGTAACAGCAAGTGCTAGGTATAGATCTCAGAAGTACTAGTCCCCCTTTTTCCTCATCACACTAACACTTCTCTGAGAGTATTTTTAGTATTTTTCAACACATGTAAGTCACTAGCTAACATGTTTTTGGCTATACCCTATTTTCTGTGCCACCTACAACCTCCCCTCCAAAAAACTGAAAGAACCCTTCCATGTTCCCAAATAGAATTTGTACCAGAGTTTATATGGAATGGCTTGGGGAAAGGAAGCAAGCTTTATTTTCATGAGCATGAAGGAAAGCATTCGTGTGCAGTGGAATCTCAAAAAGAAAATGGGTCAGGCAGAGAGCACTAAGAAACAAGCAGTGTCAAAGGGGAGGTGGACAAAAAAACCAAAAGGGGAACATCAGCCCCTCAAAGAGCTGCTCAGGGTGTGGACAGATCACCATCATTCATTCAACATTTGCACAGGGTAATTCATCAAGTCAGCAGGTGAATGGGACATCTGAAAGCCAGGAAGTGCCAAGTCAGATAAACTTTCACCATTGCATGGCCCTTGTCTTTGGGTATTTACTTAATTTGTGAATCTGGAAAGGGAAGAGGTAAACTATTACCTGTTTCTCTTAGTTTTGAGTTGATGTAGTCTTGTAGAAATGAAAAAGAGAAGTACAGCCAACAGTATGTGTGAATTACAAAATTCAGCTCACCAAAGACCCTCTGTTTGCAGACATTGTATAGATGTGGAATTACTTAAAGCTAAGGAAATGAATATGCCATTTGGTGACAGCCCTGGCACACAGGGAAGGGAAGATTTGAGTCTCACTCAATGGGAATTTTCAAGCACAACTGAACATTGAGTACTGAAGATAGCAGTGTTAGCAACTAGGATACCTATAGCTCATTTCTAACTAATCTAGCTGGACTAGCAGATTCCCCAGCCACGGTGAGTAAAGTTATGCAAGCAGATGAAGATGAATGGGAACCCAGAGGACAGATGCTCCTGCTCTTTCAGAATCAGAGAATCCTTTAGGTTGGACAGGGTCTCTGAGATCAAGACCAACTGTGACCCATCACCACCTTGCCAACTAGAGCACTGAGAGCACAAAGTGCTAAGTTCAGTCATTTCTTGAACCCCTCCAGGGAGAGTGACTCCATCATCTCCCTGGGCACTCCATTCTAGTGTTTAACAACCCTTTTCATTAAAAATCACCCCCAATGGCCAGCCTGAAGCTCCCCTGGCAGAAGGACATCCTGCATAGTATGCTGCAGGCTACAAATTTCTGACACTGCAGAGCAGGAGGAGGCAGCAGTCAGGGCTTTAATCTGCCTGTCACTGGGTACTTATTGTGGCTGTATATATAAAAATAGTTGGAAAAATAATTGTTTTCAATTGACTTCTAGAAAAGGGTTAATCTGAAGAGACTCATTTTGTTTGAATAAACATTTTAGTTTATATCTGCAGTGCTTGGGAACAATGAAAACATTGGCAGGTACAGCTGGAAGTATTGCACCCTATAATTAATGTTTTTCCCCTGTAAGAAACCTTAGTGTAGACATAGGCAAGAAAATAAGTAATCCCACTGAATACTTGTTAAAACTATAACTATAAATATGGCTCTTGGCATTACCTATTCATCACACATCTAGGTACCTGGTCCCTTGAAGCCAATAAATTGGATCAAGAGAAGCAGTTTTTGTGGAAACACCATCTTATTGGGACAAAAGAAATCATGAAGAACAGTCAAGTTTGTTGGTGTTTTACCTGTCCAAAACTAATGCATTTCCTTTGGTTAGCACCAAAAAATCTTCCCAAATTGTGGGAAAGAGGTTTACAATTTAGTTCAGAGTAGTCAGGCACTCAGGAGGAAAGATGGTACAGCTGGAGAGAGTTCAGCATACAGAAACAAAGGGATTTAACTTCAAGTTATTTGGCAGTTCAAAACAAAATCTGGACAGTGTAGAGGGTTCTGAGAATGACTTATAGGCTGAGGCTTTAGTAGGACAAGAATGCAATGTAAGAGAAAGCAGGTTGGGCAGTGTTCTGGCAGAGTGGCTCCTATATAAACTAAAACTGCATTTGGCCTTAAAAGCCAGAATATGACATGGAAAATGTAGAGAAAACAGTCAATTTTTTCCTAAAATCAATAGAAGAAAAAATAGTAATTATAAAGGCACATACAAGTGTCACTGAGGCTGCTTCTCAATGCAAAATCTCTAAATCTCTCAAACAATTCTAAGTATAGTCCCAAGCAGTTTTCCTTATAGTTGATTACATGATGAGCTCCTGTCTCAGAATTTCTCAGTCATAAGCTAGGGCTGTTTGGAGAATGCCTAATCAGGTCACATCAGATTCTGTGTAAGGTGCTAAAGTAATCAACAGCAAATGAGCTTGTCTGGAAATGGGAGCTATAGCTTCATTCATTGTTATCTGCACTGTGGATACCCCTGCCTAGGGTGGGCCTTCAGGTGATCCTGCAGCTTTCTTGCAGGCATGGGGCTCAGGTACCCTCCAGAACATCAGCACCTGCTTCAGCAATGCAGCTCTGACCCATTGATCAAGCATTAACCACATCTCTCCTTCTAAACAGACTGAGATTTATAAGTGGAAACATTTTGTTCACACCAAACATCTTAATTATTTCAAAGTGATTTAATTCTGAGGATAGCTTTTACTCCAGGCAGCCTGACCTGCTCCACCTTCTTGACTCTGTGTTGCCTTTAGAGCCAAGCCTACAGCCAGCTTTGAAATTCTTCACTGATTATCAAGTGGTATGGTTGCACTGTTTCCAAGTAAATGTATTCATTTATAGCAGTGCTTTGCCTGGGTATGCTGTGAGCGCTGTGATCCAATTATTTCTTCGTTGTAAGGATTAGATGCAGCTCCAGACAGAGTGAGTAGACTAAAATCCCTAAATGTCTGGTTCCACAATGAAGCAAATGAAGGGTAGAAAATAATGTGAATTCTGGGGTGTTTGCAAAACAAGAAAGAATCGCATGTTCATAGCATACTTCAGAAAAAAAAACAAAGTGTCTCCTCTCCTTTTAATCATCCAAAATTATATAAAGGTTTGAAATATTTTTAATTTTCAAGTGACAGCTCTAGGTAATAGGAGCTGAAGTAATAGCACTTAGTACTATCTTCAGAATTCTGGAAAACTGAGTCACACCTCTGTTTTCATTGTGTTCATTTTGCATTGCCCTCATAGTTAAGAGGATTGGAAACACTCATCTTTCAGCAAAGAAAATTGAAATGCTGAACATAAAGGTGTGTGCTCAGAGCTTTGGAAACTGCCTTGGTTCTGGATGTAACTGTCTGTCAGCACAAGCAACAGCCAGCTATGACAGTGCCTGTTTCACATTATCAGTTTCCTAGGCCAGCTATCTACTCATCTGGAAAATCACCATTTTGTGGATGCACTGTGCAGATTTCTGGGTTCACTCACTCTCTCATGGGTGTCACTGTTCTCACCACTCTCTCAGTGCCATCACTGCTCTCTGCTTTCAGACTTGTTTGGCCAGATGCTGTCTACTGAATGCAGCTGGAACCACTACAATAACCACACTACCAAGCATTAACAGTATTCCTGTGTTGTAGCACCATTTGTGATTTTTTAAATCAAAGAGTCAAGGTTAGGCAGGTTTTCCTATGCTTGCATGAAGTATGAAACCCTGCACATGGAAAGAACCCAGTAAATGGGCTTTAACTACAACACAGACACAGCTTAGGGATGTGAGCTGCTAAAATATTATTCACAAATGGTCAAGAGGTCACCTATTGAAATTATTGCTGTCTGAAGGCAAAACAAGTTTACACATCTTTCACAGACTTTGTAAAGCCTGAGTTAAGATTTTAATATTTTTCTTCAAATTTTACCCCTTTGGCATAGCTGAATCAAGATGAGAAGATGAAACTTTTCAGTTCTTCTTATTCTTAACACCTCTGGAAGAAAATCTGTTTGATCATTGTAGTATCTTGAGACTTCATGAATCTCATTGACTTTTCTTATTCCTTGTAAAATTGTATAAATTACAGATATGAATGGCCAGAAAAGTGTTTTTGGAGAAAAACAGTTCTGGATGGGCAGATGATGTAATATATTTTATTTCATTGGCTTCAATGAAATAGTGCTAATTTAAAGTCATTAAACCTAGAAGTGTGTGTTGATAGATTTATCAAGGGCCATCAGGTAGAGCTATTGCTGAAATAGTTAACTGCAATCAGAGAAACCTATGATGGGAAAAACTAGAATTTAGTGAAAATAATTAAAACCATCCAATTGTTATATGCATCATTGGGTACTCAGTTCAGCTACATTATTTTTCATGAAAGCAGCACTACAAAAATTAAAAATGTACATTTTTGCAAAAACCTCTGCACTAAAACTGTGTTGTAAAATTTGTTCGGTTTCTTCTTATCACCAAACCACTATAAACATTTTTCAGGGATTTACAGGCAAAAATATTATTTGAAAGCAATAGATGTGATTTTCTTTTCCATTAGTATCAGTGCTTAATTCCTCTTGTGAAAGGCAGCCTCTCAGTCATGTGAGAGCATGAAATGTTCTTTTCCATTTGAGTAGGGTTTTCAAACCCTGGGGATTCTTATCTCTGGGTCCCAAATATATAGATTATTCTTAAGACTCATAAATTTAAGAATAACACCACAAATTTTCAGAAGGAGATGTGATTTTTACACACTTAAGTCGACAGACAAATGAGAGCAATTAATCATAAGTTACAATAGCAGAGCATGACTAGTGATCATTATTGCTTTTTCTGTACAGATCATGATTGTTCCTGTCTGAGGCTATTTCAGTTAGAGACAGATGCAGGAATTGATTTGTTCAACTCCTGGTTATGGTAGCAATGTGTCCAAACATTCTGGTCACTGCTATTTTGCCACCTAAAGAGTGGTCTTGTTGAGGAATACACTAAGAGCAGGTTCAGCCCTGGGTGGGGGCAAGCA
The DNA here is from genome assembly GCA_013398075.1 of Notiomystis cincta. Classification (NCBI taxonomy): domain Eukaryota; kingdom Metazoa; phylum Chordata; class Aves; order Passeriformes; family Notiomystidae; genus Notiomystis; species Notiomystis cincta. Next base: position 17,189 of record VZRX01018946.1, on the reverse strand, counting down.
CTGGCTGGGGGTGGCCAGTCACTCAGAGACTCTGTACAATCCAAATAAACAAGAAGACCCCAGCCCAAATATCACCAAGTGCATGTGAAGAGCAGGTCCGGCATAGTTCAGGAGTAGGTACAGTCCCGGGGATTCCTTTGGTGGGGATCCCTTCCTGGAGGCACTGACTCGAGCTGGTTGCTGTACTACAACTAAATTACTCAAAGTAACCAGAGATTTGGGAATCTGCTATGGGAAACCCAGATCTGAGCCACCAAGGAAACCTTGTTTGACTGTGTGAGAGGGAGGGTGTGCAGGGAGTCAAGCAGGGCACCCGTGAGGTCACTGCAGACACTCAGTGTGAAGGGATCTTTGTCCCAACAGTGAAAGTCTGGAGTGATGGGAGTGTGACTGCCAGAGTGGCTCCTGGGTGGTCAGACAGGGAAGCTTCCTTAACAGTCCTATTCGATGCCCTCAGTGTTATTAATTGCCCAATGTTTAGGATTCTGAATGCATGTGACAAATGTTGTCATTCAGAGGAATTCTAGTCATGTGAATTTTCACAGTGGAAAGCAGAATCTTTATTGTCCAGTACCTTAAGCTAAGAATAGGTGAAGGTTTGGACCTGAATTGACTTTGTCACTCAACAATTAATGTGGCAGCACAAGTTTAAAACCACTGTGAATTTCAGGCTAACACCTGACAGTTTTCTTAACAATTAGTTTAAAAATCTATCATTTAATTATTAGCTTGAAGGACACTGCAAATGAACACCATAGGTATCCCATTTACATGTTTAATTGGATTAGTCTCCTGACTTTCAGAATCTAGCAATTAATTTGTCTGGACATTTTTTTCCAGATAGCTAAATGATTAATCTTTTGTATTTCAGTGCATGGATTCACATCACACATTTTTATATTGAAAAATGAATTGTTTCTCCTCACCATTGTTCTGCTGTGTCTGTACTATCTGTTGAAGAACAAACTTGGCTTCTTGAAATAAGTGTTACTACTTATCATAGATGTGCTTTACATTTCAAAATAATTGATTTTATATCACCTGCAAATGTTTTGCATTCAGTTATGAAATCAAAAAGATCAATCTATGTGCATGCAGTCAATAAATAAATGCTCCTTGCTATGTTAAATTTTACTTATCTGTTTAATAATCAACAGCTGTTAGGGCAAAATAAAATGCAGTGACATGGTTGTCGTGATTATGTGCTAAGAACACTACAATTTAGGTTTTTCAAAAGGCTTAGCAGCCCATGGGTCCCATTATAACCTTTGGGGGAACACATGGTTTTTATGTTTGTATTATAGCTATATAATAAGCACTTGTCTATTCACCTTCTAGGCATGACAACAGCATAAATCTTAATAATAAAGATGTCAGACTGAGATGTGTTCAGAAATCTCCATCACTCAGAGGTCTCTTCTCAACCATGTTGCTTGTCATCTTGGCTGTATGTTTGGAAACCAGCAGGTTTTCACTGGAGGTGGGCAGTTCTTGGTAGCTCAAGTGGGCCTTCAGGACTATAAAGGGCAAGGAATTACAGCTGACTTCTCTGTCCTTCTATCCAGGTCTCCAGTGTTCACCAGAGAAATTTCCTGATATGATGCCACTGTTTATTTTGTTAGTATTTCTCTTTTTTCACATCAAAACACTGATGTTGGATTTGACATGTCAGGCCTGAGGTACTTTTCCACTGAAAGAGTACTGGGTTTGTATGGCCAGGTTTTGGTGGCAGAGAAGCTTCTGTGAGAAGCTGCAAGAAGCTCCCCCATGTCCCTCAGAACCAATGCCAGCCAGCTCCAAAGACAAACTGGCCAAGGCTGGGACAACCAGGTCCCAGGAATGGTGTAACACCTCTGTGAAAACAGATTTAAGAAGAAGGAAAAGAAGTCATTACCCAGTTGTAACTGCAGCCAGAGAAGAGCAGGGTGGGAACACATCAGAAGAACAGCTATGCAAGCATCAAACCCATGGTGCACACTGTGGTGAAGCAGCTGTGGAAGGGGGGGTGGAGGGAGAATGTTTTAAGATTTGGTTTTGTTTGTTATTTTGATAGTAATAAAGTCAGTTAATAACCCCAATTCAAGTCTGGTTTGCCCATGATGGTAATTGAGTGATGTCTCTCTGTCCTTATCTCAACTCATGAACCTTTCATTTTATTTTCTCTCCCCTGTCTAGCTGAGGAGGTCACTGGTAGAGAGGATTTGGTGGGTGCCTGGCATCCAGCCAGGGCCAACCTACTGCAGAAAGTTACCACCAATGGTTTTCCAGAGATATAATAATAAATAGCTCTGTTCATACTGAGCAAAAATATGTCTATACTGGTGTGTTGGCAGGTGTAAAATGTAAAGTACCTCAGACTCCACTCAACAAAGTATTCACATATATGAACTCTGTTAATTATAACAATTAAACATGCATTTTTGATTGAGGAGCCTCATTCCACAAACTAATGAGCATCCTCAGTCTCAAAAAAAGTCTGGAGGGCTGAGTGTGTCTCATTTTAAGATGTTTAACACTTTGGAGAACTAGGCCATAATCAGTGAAATATTCTTCTTGTGAGTCAGTGTTTCCTGAGAGCAGATCTCTTCAAGGGGAGTGACTCTACTGAGGTGGGGGTCACCTCTCCTGCCAGGCAAGTAGCAATAGGAGGAGGGGAAAATGGTCTCAAGTTGCACCAGGTGAGGTTCAGGTTGGATATTAGGAAAAATTTCATCACTGGAAGAGTGGTTAAGCATTGGCTGCTGAGGGAAGTGGTAGAGTCACCATACTGGGAAGAGTTCAAGAGTAGGTGTGGCACTTGATGATGTGGTTTAGTGCTGCTCTTAGGTCAAAGGTTGAACTTGAAGATCTTGGAGGTATTTTCCAACCTTAATGGTTCTGTGATTCTACCATTACTTCCATGGCATGTTTACTACCTTAAAAAAAAAACAATTTATCAGTACCTAAGGTATAACTAGCAGATTAGCCACAGGTAACTTACCCATCCCTGAGTTCAGTGGTGTCTCATGGGTTATGTGAGAGCTGCCTGAGAGTTTTGGAAGCATTGCAGTTATACAATTATTTCCAAAACTGATTTCAAGTAACTTACTGGATATAACTGAGGGTAACAGTGTGAGTTAGTAACTCAGCTAACAGCATGAGAAGTATTGTTTCCTACTGGACATTTTTAGATCAAGAGCACAGCAACATATAATATGTTGTGTTCTACAAAAATGTTTGCTGCTTATTTGTGGCTGCTGCTGTTAATTACATATCTGCCCATATTCTTGCAGGGGGACTTCTAAAAATCTGCATGTTAAATGGAAACCAAACTGCAAGACTCTGTCAGGTATTACTTTTAACTAGAGGAACTGCAGTGATGCCAGCTCCTGAGGAGTGTATATTACCCTATCCATGAAGGCAATGACCTGATAAAACCATCAGGGACTGTTGTGTGGCTGCTGCAGTAGTTCATTCTTTACTTCCTGTTTTTACTTTTGGCAGTCACTATATCAATTCTTTCATAGTAGTATTTTTTTCCACTCATGCTGTATACCTAGGATATGCTCATAGCCAAAATACTTCTTATAGGTTCACTGGAGACTTTGTCTCCACTTCAGCTTCAATTTTCCAAATCTATTCCAGTTCCTTAGTGTCTTTGGGTAATTAGATGAGTAAAACAGAAAAATGAAATTAAACATCTGTATAAGTAGTGTGTATTTAATAGGCTAAACACTCCTCTGGCATATGTTTCTCGACTTGTATTTTTGCATTTGTTATTACTGCTGAATAGAAGATAATAACACTGGTAATGACTCTAACAGATTGTTTTTAATGCTGGCAGAATGAAAGAAGATGTGGGACCCAGAATATATAACATTAAAATTGCATTTTCTAAGGGGCTACAAACTTTGCTAGCCAGATTGTAATCTTTTATTAAAAAAAAAAGCCAACCTCAACATAAACCAAACATTAGACAGTCCCTCGGGCAAAAGGCCAAAACTGAACTCTTAGAGGAACATAAAAAAAATCCTCTTACACAGTTTTCACAGAGCTTTGGGCTTCAGCTCTTAACATATTGCTACTTCCAAGATAATTTCCTTGGGGGAATATTCTGGTGTCTTTAGCAATAGGAAATGTCTGTTTCTGAAAAGAATTGCAAAGGTTGTAATTCTCCACAATCATAACTGAACGAGATCATTCCCATAGGATATTTCAGGGCAAAAGCCATGACAGCAAGCCCAAGAGCAATGACAATTTGAGAAGGTTCAGCTAATACTAATAATTTCTTAGTGCAGACATTTCTATACTTCTCTGGTTACTCAAAAATAAGACAAGTCTGTATAAAACACAGAGCATGCCAACAAGGTATACAGAGGTATCTTTCAATGATTATTTTTACCTTTGAGCACTTCTATTAGGATTATTTCATGGCATGCAAATTCTTTCCTTTCTCTTGGGGTGTTAGGTAGCTGAACATAGCTTCACTGCCCCATTCTTCTTCCAAGGGACACCAAAGTAAATTAATCCTCTGGAAGTTACTTTCTAAATGGAAATACTCATTGAGAAGCTCTAACACCCTGCTGCTACCTGCCCTTCACTCTGCTGAGATGGAGCTTACAGAAGTGGGGAGACACAGCTGTGATACTGACAATGGCCTGGGCATATATACCCAGCACTGAAATTTAAACAGCATTTCTCTTGCTAGAGTAAGAAATGTGAATATCTGAGTGGTCATCACTCTAAGGAAGAAGCTCTGACCTCCTTGTCCTCTATGTGAACATCTGTGTTCAAGTTCTAATTTTGTCTGGTTTAATTGTATTTTTTACTATTTTCCCTTTATCAAAACAAAAGCCAATAGGATCTGGACTAGAACTTTAGAAATATGATTACTGTGGTTTATTGATAAAAATCATAAATAGTCATGCTTGGGCTTAGAGATCATCAGTTCTGAAAATTGATTTTACAATTTTCTAATCAATAGCAGTAAATGCTGGTGGATGGTTATCTGAGCATTTCAGAACATACCTATTTGAATGTAATAACTGTTCCTAAACATAAAAGAGTAGGAAGCAGATGTCAAATCCCTGATTTTCTTCTCTGCTGAAACAGGAGGCTTGTCGAATCCTTCAACATAAGTAACATTAGATTTTGACTAGGTGGAACACAAAAACCATAGGCTGAGTGCCTTTCCTGCAGTTAGTGAATCAGCACTGATGGATGGTTACATAAGCTCAAAGACTGGCTTAATAATTTAAATAAAATATTCCTTTTTTTTTTCCCCTCAGGAGAAATTTCCATAAAAGTATGGACATCTTTTTTCCTGCAGTTTGTCTGCTCTTTCCTGCCATTCCTATGTGTTGGTGGTTTATAAGCTCAGCCAAATTGTTACTGTTATTTAAAATTCACTATAAGTCAGGGGTCTCCATCAAAATTAAGTGGATATTGTGTGAGGATGTACTGCACAGTGAGAAATGAACTCTGCTCTGAAGAGATGCAGATGAAAGGCAAAGATGAAGCTGTAGCCTCTGTGCCAGTAAAGTGAAGAGAGAAACAAATGAAGTCCTGGAAGTCTGTGGGATCCTAGGCAGTCAAATGCCTTGATGGCTTTAAAGACCGCTTTTTAAAATTCAGCATTATGTGAGAAACAGTGAAGTGGGTTCCAAGCTAGTTGGTACATTGATGTGGTGGCAAAGCTAGACCTGGGACCTGAAAGTGGCACAGCTCTGTCAGCTCTCCAGCAGGGCTTGTTGGCTTGGGCACAGGGCCATGCTGATGCAGCTGTATTCCTTCCCATTCCAGGGCTACATCACTTGGCTCACTGCACTGGGGATCTTGTGTGTTTGTGTAGTTTAAGCAACTCTTAAAGTTTATGTAAGAGGAAAAAAACCAGCTCTGAGTTCTTCAGGCCCATACTAGAGTTGCCACAGTATTCCCTTCATTGCTTCCCTCAGTAGTCACTCCTGTATGTAACATAATTCTGCTGGAATAATTCAAAAGAAGAAATTACTGGTGCATTAAATAATGTCTTTTGCATAAAAGAAAAGATTACTGAAATCTGTATTCCTGAAGTTCACACTTTTTTCTTTGGATATGTTCAGCTCAGCCTAAACTAATGTCTCAGCTTGGAATCAGTCCTGTTTCTTCTGGAGGGAAGCAAAGGCAGCCTCTCTGCAGCCTCTCCCAAGCAGGCAGTTTGGCTCATTTCATCACACTGCATGTGTGTTCTGGAGGAAGTTCAAAAGAGGTTCACCAGGGTCTCAGTAGAGCCCTTGGTCAAAATTGCAGATAAACACATGAAAAAGCCACAAATCCTGGCAGGATTTATTTAAGGCATCTTTTTACTGTGCTCTCTGCTTCGTGTGTGTCCTCAAAACCATGGATGTGGTAATCTGCTGACAAAAGCAAGCTTTACTGCTGTCAGTGCTTCAGCATCAATACTGCTGCAAAGAGCAAGCTGGGTTCCCCACAGCTCCTCCATCCTCCACCCCTCCTCACACACCCCCAGCAGCTCAAGCTCTGTTTCCACACACTGTCCCCTCTGGCTGCTAATGACCAGAGAAGGTCACCACCTTATTGGAAATCACCAGAAGGAATGAGCTTGCTGCATTGACAGGTCAGAAATATTAATTCTGATCTGAATAGAAAAGCACCGTGATGGCCTGGTGTTGAGCCCTGGTCCTTGCTCAGTGAGTTTATTCAAAAGGGGCTTGAGGTACTACTTTTTCTTGAGGTGGATGCACAGGAGAAATGCAACAATATTCTCAGGAGATTGAAAAAACGGGCTTTACTGGAAAACTTTAGAAAATCAGGAATTTGGAAAAAATTTTAAACAAACATTCTGTCAAAACAAGGCATTTCACAGGACATCGACTTGGAAAACTCTACCCATCCAACTTTAAATTATCCACATTTCAAGAAAATGGAATGAGGAGTACAAAAGAGGAAAAGGGAAAAAGGAAGAGAAAAGCAAGATATAGCTAGCACCTTGGGTCCTAGAGTGGTTTAAGCTGCCATAAAATCTGAGGACAATAGGGATGGAGCCACATGAAGCTCAGGGTAATGGGGTTTATCTGCTCTGGTCCCCTGTGGCCACATCTCCCCAGGTGGGGTTTCCAGTCATCTGAGGTCACTCTGGGGCTACACTGGGGGCTCCAGGGGTGGGTGTGTGTCACTGCTTCTGCTGTGCCAGATGTGCTGACAACCATTCAGTTGTTTTGAGCCTGTGATAATTTTCTCTGGTCTCTCACACCTGGCTAATCCTTTTTTAAACAGACTTTTTTTCCCTCTCATGAATTCTCTTTCACAAACAGTGCATTTGTTTACTTGCTGATGAGATTTGTAACCTGAATCAATATTACTTCAGCCTCTACTCAATGCAAGGATGTAAATACTAGTAAAAAAACTGTGAATCTCTTGCATTCCCAGAGCTCAAACAGTAACAATGTATAAAGAGAATCGATGACCTTCACCATCTCAAACCTTGCCCTGTCTGGTTATTTGGGAGTAGCATTTTGACTGCTTGTCTGAAGTAGGAGTGATGTGGAGTCCCTCTGCAGTCCCCAAAGTTTGGCTCCTCGGCCACTATCCAAACTGTCCCTGAGTCTGACAGCCCCAGGGACAGGCTGTGGTTGCACCAGGCAGAGTTCAGCCCCTGCCTCACTCCTGCTGGCAGTTCTCAGAGCTGAGCTGTATTGGCAAGAAGAGGAATGACTTGCAGGGAAGTGGTGTGAGATGGGCAGTCCTGTGCTGAGTAATGCAAAAATGGAGGGCTTCCAGCAGTACAGCCTCACATGTGTGAGGTATTTTCAGCTTTTATACCACTCTGTCTGCCCAGGTGTTTTTTGCTGTGCACTGTCCTGAAAGAGTATTACACTTTCCATGTGTTTATTCTGGTTTTATTTCATAGACACTGCCTCTGTTTTGGGTTAGGTAGGATGGCTTCAAAATTAGCTTATAATTGTCTTCTTCGGATGGTTGTGATTATGCAGCACACAGGACATCATCCTCAGCTGGACAAAGTTCAGAGGTGCTGTGAGAGGAAATGTTCTCTCTCTCACTGAATTCATCAGTCCCACAAAGCCTGGAACAATATAGGATATTATTAATAGAAACTTTTCTCTTTGCACTCCTAGATTGCCTTCCCTGAGTGATTTCTCCACAACAGACCTGCTGTGTGGCAGTTTGCACACACACTGCAATGGCAACGGCTCAGCTGCACCCCAAAACTAAGTTGTGCAGAAAAATACTGCTTATTTCATGTGCTTGTAGCCTGGATTCAGAAGTCTTATTTCTTCACAGCCAGGAAGATCAAGCAGATCTTAAATGGGACCAGTATCCCTGATATACCCTGCAGACACTGAAGGCCTGCAGAGGGTGTGCAGTTTGGAAAGAAAGGGACACTGAAAAATGCAAAAGTGTAATAGGCCAGAAGGCTGGACACAGTTGTGAAGACTGAGAATTTTATATCAAGAGAGAAGATGTCATAATTTCACCTTAATATCATACATCTTCATTCCAGAAGGAAGAAAGAGGATGCTCACTGATACAGGTGAGTGTCCTTATGCATTAGAGTTGGGTTATGATCAAAGGTTAGACCACAAGGCTGTAAATTAGGTGTGTTCTTCCTGTCTCTGTCAGCATTTGATAGCAACATTTTTACAACTTAACACAGGGGGAAAAAATGTTTTACCAATGTGAGAATGTGTACACAGAACAGTGAAACACTTTATTAGGTATAAGGAGGAAAGCTGAGTCTCTAAAGGATTTGCCACAGACACCTGACTCAATACTGGCTTGAAATAGGACAGAAGTCATTAGGACATTGCTACACACTTTTTACTGTGTTCTCACAACTTTCACTTTTTAGATCTAGTGGCAACTGTAGAATTAAAATTAGAAGGAAGGACAGAGAAGAAAATTAGGAGAAAGGATGAACAAAATATATGCCTGTAAAACCTGTTAAGATACTTTTCTTGAAAGATTTTCATCTTCATGGGTAGAGAGGATCAGGCCAGATGGAGGCTTGTTTGGTCTGAAAAGAGTGTATGATCATGCCTTTGGTGGTTTCATGCACTTGAATCCTGTTTGCACATGGAAACCCTTAGCTGGTGGTTCTTCAAATGGAGTTTGGCTACATATCTAGTGATTAGCACTGCTAATCCATGTGCTCTCTGTAGCCCTGATATTATTTTACACTCTGGTTGCTGTTCCCAAGCTGAGGTTTGGTTAATGGAACAAGCTTCCTTCAATATTTCAGAGAAGCTGCAGCTCCAAATAAGCATTTACCTGCTGTTCCTAATTGAAGATCTATTTCTTTTAAAGTTGATCAGGTTTTAATTAGCACTGGCAGCCTTTAGGTGTACATCTTGATATAATTCAGTATTTCATAGATCGATCAATTTTAATAACTGCAAAATGAAAAGAGGAAAGGATAGAGAAAATACAAGTAATTTAATTATTCAGAAATCTTAACTCTTGTTCAGTCAATATTTAGCTAGATTTTTCTGTGTTCAGGCCTACTGCAGCACCAATCCCTTCAGGAAAAGACTGAAAGTAGCTTGTAATAAAACTTTGGAAAAATGATTTTAAAGTTTTAGGCATGCACTCCCTGCAGAGACATTGAGAGAGTTGTCTAGGGTGCAAAAAGAGGCTTCAACTGGGCCATGTTTTCTCAATCCAGATTTCATCATTCAGACTCAAGATCTGGAGGTCCAAATGGTAGAAACCCTCTTGTCAGCAGCAGGATTAGCTCCCAAGGTTGAATTCATTTGGAGAGCTATGTAAGAAGTCATCTTGATAAAAGCCATAATAATAAATCATATTCTTTTGTGATAACATTTTAAATCATTATTCAGAGAGCCAACCCTGTAGGGGCTTTTTGTGTTTAAAGCCTTTTAAATGTTTTTAGCTAATCTTTATTTTTAAAAAGAGCCCTGCTCTCTGTTCTGCTGTGTGTATTATGTTTGATCAATGCTTTCTTTGTGCCTGAAAAGTGGAAAGTGTATTTTTCTTTGTCATTTTATTATTTTAATCTGTTACATGGTTAGAATTTAATACCAAAGGGCAGCATGTTATATGTTTTTTATTTAAAGTGACACTGCAGTTGGGTTTTTTTCCCCTAAGTTAATTTATTGCTGGTGAAAAGCAGCAGCAAGAGAGATTATAAGTGAAGCTTTATCCACTTTACCCCTCTTTACTAGTAAGATCCAGATGAATAATTGAAAATTCAGGCAACAGAGCTCTCAACTCATCTAAACTGTAACCTATTATTTCCAGCAGAGGAGAAAGCAGTGAACAATGGATGGGAAAAGAAACTTCCAGAACCCTGCTTAGCATTCATGAAAGAATGTTAAATTTAGGTGCTCGTGTTGTGCAAGTGAATAGTGGCTTTCTTTTTTTATGTTGTGTGCCTTCCATTTTGTTTTCTTCCCAGAAAAGACTTCCTGTAAGAGCAGAGGTGGTGCCATAGATGCATTTAAGGATAAATAGCAGCAAGGTAGATTGACAAAAGAGGCCTGGCACTGTCTAGCAGCTCAATGTCTTTGTTGCATTTTGGTGCCCAAAACTGCACTCAGAACCTGAGCTGAGGCCACATCAGCTCTGAGCAGAGCAGGACAACCATCACAACTCCAGAAAGATGGGGATGGCTTGCTGAGCTGAGAGCTGGCCAATACATAACTCAGCATGGCCAAACCCAAATGTTGGTGTGGGGGTTAAATAAAAGTATAAAGTTATGCCTGCAGAGTGGTGCAGCCTGACCTGGGGAGCAGTGGCAGTGGAAGGAGCAAGACAGGCCCCTGGAAGTTACCAGGAAGGCAAATTTCCCTGGGATGGTGGGACTAAAAAGGCTGCTCTAATTCTTGGACTTCTTGCTGGGTTTAGGAGATGGGTTAATTACTTTTGTGCTGTCACTGATAGACTTGCTACAGAAAAACAGTCCACAGCCCACAGAAAGGACTTCAGGAACAATTAAAAGATTGAAAAATATTTCTTGGTTCTGAGAATATTTAATTTCATCATTTTAGTGTTCTGTTTCTCTTACAGTGGTAATACTTAACCATTGGAAGAGCACTCTGTGATTTGTAAATTATACACCTGTAGGAGATTTTTTAATCAAATCTAGATGTTTTACCTCTAAAACATTGCTCTGCTTCAAAGGGGAATTAATTAAAGAAATCATTACTACAATTTGTACAGCTCAAACAAGTGTCAGTAATGCCCATTTGTGGTTCTGCAATTAAAGGAAACTCTGCTAATTTTGCTCAAGGTTAAAGAACTACTGAAAAGGTAAGAGGATGCAAGTGAAATTGAAAAGAAGGAGAACATATATAAGTTTAAATGGAAGTTTTTCTCTTACCATTAGATTTAAAATTAGCTAATTAGCTTCTTTATTCTTAACTGTTAGCTTATTAACATATTTCTATTTCAGCTAATATTTAGCCAACCTGTTCATGTGAATTTTTCATTCTTTTGTCTAGATACTCTGTTAAATTGATCCCTGGCCTCTGGTGATTTTTGTTCTCCCTCTTGAAATATTTTGCAATAACTTTCGTATTGAAATTCCCAGAAATTAATGAAACATTCCATGCACATCCTTGTTCAATAGCATAATGCCTCCAGTTATGCAAACTAAAATTGCTCAGTTGATGACTCTAATTAGCTGTTAAACAGTCCACTTCAGTTCTTTTTGTAATTTTCATGTTCTACTCCTGCTGTTTCTTATACCCTTGGTTTTCACTAAAATATGTACTGTTATCCACTTATTCCTGAATAACTGTATACAGTCTTTAATCAAATTGACATCATGCACCAAAATTGCATCCATTTTAATTGAACAAATCCAACCATTAACCATTTGCTGAAGAATACATTTTTGCCCACCCAGTCCAAGTCTAGTGGATGCTTGGCAGTGTTTTATATAATGAAGAATGACAAAATGAAAAGCAAGCTTCCAAAATTCTTATGTAATTCTTGAACTGCTCCAGGACCAGTTGAATCCAGTGAAAGGTTTGCCACAATCTCAATCAGAGTAGGATGATTCCTTCTGGTACAAGATAAAGAGACTTTGTTTACAGGACTTGAGACATTCCTCCCTCACAGCAGATGAATACAAACAGTGCAGTAGGAAACAGCCTAAGCCTGAGGAGGGGCAGCTGAGGGAACTGGGACTGCTTAGCTTGGAGAAAAAGCCGAAAGGAAACCTCCTGACTCTCTACAACCACTTGAAAGGAGGTTGTAGTGAGGTGTCAGTCTCTTTTGCCAAGTGCCAAGCGAGTTACAGGATGAGGGGAAACGGCCTCATGTTGTGCTGGGGAGGTTTAAATTGGATATTAGGAGGAAATTCTTCACCCAAAGGATGATCAAGCAGGCTGTCTGGGGAAGTAGTTGAGTCACCATCCCTGGAAATATTTAAAAGACATGTAGACACTTTGCGTTTTGTTGTGGCAGTGGTGGGTGTATAGTTGGACTTGATCATCCTAAGAGTCTTTCCCACCTTAGTGATTCTATTACTCCATGTTCCATGATTCTGTGATTCCATGTTCTCTGATTCTATGAAGTGAACTATTTGTGGCAATTTTTTTGTACTCTGAATGTCAGTTCATTCTATACACAACTACACTGCATTCCTCTCACAAAATAGTCTGCCACAGCTGTTCAATCACAGACTTACAGCACAAGCCAGGAAAGCATATCAGCACATTTAGATACACAATTTGTTTGTGGCTGTCAATGGAAATGACATGTACACATGGAAAATTAAGTGCCTGGATTTCTGGATCACAGCCTAAAGAACGACATGCAGGAAAGCCTCTCCTCCATGACTGTGCCTTTATTTGACAACAGTAACTTACCACAGGCACCTGGACACCTGGGGATGTCACCCCCACAGAGAGCAAGTCCAATAGTACACACTGAAAGGGGAGTTCCTTCTGTCTGCTTGTCCTGCTTGTAAAGGATCTTTAAAAATCTTTAAAACGTGGCTGACAGAGTTTGAAATACTTGTGTCTTTTAATCTGAAAAATGAGCAGGAGGACTGCCTGACCTCCCACCACCCTGCTTTCTCCAAGAATTCCACTGGGGCAAAAGGTGTTTATTCAGCTCCTGGGGAAAGCTGGCAGGCTGAGAGCAGGATCCCCTGCCTGAATATGAAGCAATCCAGCAGAAAGACCCTTAAGGATTGCGTGTCCTGTGGTAGCAGACATCACTGTTAAAAAGCCAGGGGAGAGCTGCTGCTGTCCAGTTTTCCTCAGCTGGTTTCTTCTGGACCCAGAACAGCTGAAAACAGGTGCTGGAGTAAGTTCTGTGTCCCTTGCTCTGCATACTCCAGAGTAACACTGGCCCAGCATTTTAAATGTCTGTATTTTGGATCTAGGAGATTAGAGATGCAGGCTGGGGAGATAATGCAAACCTTGTGAGGATCTCTGAAACTAGGACTAAGCTCAAAGCATTGATGAGCCAAAGCATTTTATCTGAGGTGTTTCCTTCCTTGCAAAGAGTCTTACAGAACCTGTACCTGGAAAGGGAGAGATGCTTGAGATTCAAATTTACTGAAACCAGGACAAGAAGTAATGTTATGACCTGCTTGGAGATCTTACCTCGTTCCCATTGACCCCTGAGTCAATTGTTTCCATTCTTTACTTTAAAAATTCCAGCAAGGTTGCTGGCAGTTATGCCTGAGTAAAGAGCCATGTGTATGTGTATGCAGATCTTTTTTTCTGCTCTCTCTTTCCAGCATTCTTCAAGCTGTGCAGACTGACTGAGATTTTTAAAGGAAAAGGACTAATTGCTTTATGCCACATCTGTTTATAATCCCTAATTTAAGGCTTCTTCACAGGAACTAATTTTTTAACCTGACAATGAAAATAGATAAATAAAGCTGTTATTTAATGAACACCTGGCAAGCACGTGGTGAAAGATGATGTATCAAAATACCCACTTATTCCTATTTAATTAAATGAAGGCAAAGAATGTACTCTCCTGGTATAGCATAATATTTCCCAAGATCTACTTCTACCCAAATGTTTATACAGAGTAAATTATACACCCTGATAATAGACCCTGCTTTCCAGCTTCCACAGAAAACAGTTCATCTCTTTCTTCCTGTGCAACTAATCTTAAAGGGATTGTGGCATTCCTCAGCATTTTATCACCTTTAACATATCCTGAAAGTATTTCTCTGTACTTTTCTAACCAGGTTTTTTTTTTTCCTAATCAGGGATATGTTTCTGCTGAGAATTATGAGCTCTCCTGCTGAGAGTGTGAGCATCCACGATGGTGCTAAGCAACTGAACACGTGCAGAAATGGTCAAGACAGCATGTAATTGGAAGTGCGTGCATCACTTACAGGATTTTGCTCTGAGGTACTGTTCTGCAGTTTCTCCTGGCACTTAAAATATCCAGTTATAATAATAAGCTTTTTATAATATGAAATCATTCAATTGTTCCTAAGATTTACTGGGAAAGCTTTAGGCTGCAGCTAATGAGTTGCTTCTGGCCCAAAAAAATCACATTTTTAAATTAGTTGACTGAACTAACATATTCACATTGTTTCTTCCTGATTTTTTGTGCTGCCAATTTATTGCAAGAAGCAAAGTGTTCTCTTGAATCCAACACCACCTCCATGCCCTGCTGCTTGCTGTTCCCAAGCCTCTGTGAAGAGGTTAATTATGTCCCTCTTTAGACCAGTTCTGTGCCTACAGAGTTCTGCATTTTTCATTTGTGGACAGAAGTGTGTAGCCTTTCCCTGGATTGCTCCCTGTCCCATCCTGTGCTCCCTGGGGAGGGCTTGAAGTGATTTATGTGCCACAGCAGCACACAGTAGGGAGGCAGAGAGCATTCATGCCTAGAAAAAAGCATTTGCTGTACAAACCCCTGCAAGGGTCAGCCCTGCCTGCTTCTGCTGTCAGCTAACTTCACTGGAGAGGAGTGAGCTGTGGGGTTAAAAAGGTTTTGCAGATTATAATCTGCCTACCAATTCAAGATCCCATGTAAATCAAACCTACCAGCAGGTCTCAGCAGCCTGGGAGAGGCACTTCAGTGAGGCCTCACTTCAGTGAGGCCATTTCTACTCATGATGGACAGTGGGCATAAAATCAGGGGCTTCTGGAAGCCTCTGTACACAAGGGTGACAGGGGTCACTGGTGTCATGTGTGCTTCATAAGCAGCACACACAGTCACTGTGGAGAATGTGGTAATTCAAATAACCTGTTCAGATTCTCTAATTAGCCATTTTCATAATGAAACTCTGTCTAATAAGTCCATTTTCATTATAAATCTCTATGTAATAGGCATTCTCCCCCTTTCTTGTTCTCTTAGTAGGATGAACAATTACAGTGCAATTGAGAGAATGTTGCATTTCTGCATATTTTGGTCAAAGTCATAAACCAAATAAATTATTCAAAATTGCTCTGAGCAGAACCTAATTTTATTACCTACTTGTCAAGTACAAATTATCAGATGTAAATTTTTTTTAACCCATCTTCCTTTCTGGTTGGTCTTTTGCAATTATCCCTACTTTAAGGAGTCCATTTCTGTACCAAAGAAGGGTTTACGTGTGCCCACAAAAAATGTGTTTCTGCTAGAGAAGAGGAATTATCTTATTTTGGTCCATTATTCAAATTTAACAGATAAATTCCTTAGTTTTGAGCTTAATGTGTGTAGAAATGACATGTGGCATTTTACAGTGCAAAGGGCTTGTGCTATTATGCACAGCTATGCAGGATTTCTTTCCTTCTATTTTTTAAAACTCAGGAGGGCAGAAGCATTTCAAAAGCAGACAACTACAATGGAGTCTGCATTTTATTTCCATATGAAATTTAAATAAAGTTGAAATGCATCATTCAAAGGAGACATCTACACATAAATAGAAAAAAGGCAGTAAATCATATTTTTCTCCCAACTATGCTAATTATCTAAAACTCTATATCAAGGGGAAAAATCCATTGTCCCTCTTAGGGGTGCATGACTCACAAAATTTGTAATGGGATAACATAGGCTTTTAATGTTAGGCCTTTTGGAAAGCCTCTCTAATTCCAGTCAGCAGTGCTGTAAACTGCTTTCATCTAATAACCACTGAACTGAGAAATGGTCTCTACGCCCCTGCTTCCTTATTCCTCTCCTAGGGTTTCTGATAGGCAAGCTTTTACTTCAGAGATTGACACAATTGACAGAGCAGACAAGGTTTTTACTAAACCCAGTGGAAACTCATGCAATATTAACAGATTAACAGCAAAACTCCTCACATGAATATCTCAGCTGCAGAATCCTTATTCTGGGATTCGTATCGTATGTCTCGGTCTTTGCCATCTTCTGAGAAAATAGGATTGTAAAACTAAAACTGCTAGGCTATTTCACAATCAGGGGTGAGTAGCAGATGAAAAGAAACCTGCATTCCCATGAATGCTCTCTGGCCACCACTTTACCACATTGCTGTGAAAGCTGCACTGATGCCCTGTGAGGAGGGGCCAGGCAAACCGCACAGTGAGGAGCGGCGTTGCTGATGATCAGAGCGAGCAAAGGCAAACACTGCACTCCTGTCATCTCCCTGCAGCACCTCTGAGTGCTGCTGGAAAGAAGGGAACAGGCTGTAGCTGTGAGGAGCAGGCAGCCTGGCACTTGGCACTGCCCTCCAGCTGACAGGACCTGTAATATTGCACGGGAAGGCCAATTCCTCACAAGCAGTTCTAGGCTTGGCTGTGTGGAGGAGCTGGGCAAATTAACACGCAGAGGAACCCTTGCTGGGATTGACAGGCTGTTGGCAGAGCCTAGGCTGGCTCAGGCAAGCCTGCAGAGCACAGTGCTGTGCAGCAGATAGAAGTACCAGACACCAAAATTCCTGGATATTTGAGGATTTGAGTACTGTCTGATTCACAGCAGAGTTTTTCTTTCAGGTAGTATCATGTGCCCGAGTACTGCAGTTAGACATTTCCAAGCTCCAGATATCAGGCAGCTTTGGGTGCAGATCAGCTTTTGAGAAAGGAATGCAGGACCAAAGGACCAAATCATGTGAGCCAGCTGTGCAGGAAAGGAATGGAGCATTGCCAGTATAATGCCCTATAAAGCTGTTACACTTCATTCTCCCTTCCTCACCTTCTCTCCCTTATGTTGACTCTTCATGTTCTTAAGGCTTCCTGTAGGTGGTATGACATGACACAGCACCTCAGCTGCCACCAGTTAGAGCTTCTGTATGAGAAGAGAAGAGAAGAGAA